>OZ023312.1:39014429-39061929 GCA_964007375.1 Ophion obscuratus | reverse complement strand
GAATTTTCCGTCAGGTACAGGGGATAAGTAGCAACCGCAGTAGCAAATTGCTTTTACTGTTATTTTACTGTTATGGCTGCGTAAAATGCCGGATGTACGTGCACACCTAATAGACAATAGCAGTTGCACGCTTCATGGATTGGCCCGAGGGACTGCGTATGGTGATGGAAACACGAGTATTCTCGGAACTGTGGCAATCGTACGACGTGTAGAATTGCTTGGTTCGTACAAGAGGTTAGTTTCCGAAAGCCATTCAACCGGATGCGGAGTTCGAAATCGATCATGCAGCGTTAAAGTTTTCGTCAATTGAATTCTCCGTATTATTTTACGAATTATCCGAATTCTCGCGATTTGTTTTCCATCAGGTAGAAGTTACACCTACCGAATTATGGTCGTGACATACATGAATCATACTTTGGATACAGCTAGGAGGACACCTTTTCAATACAGCATTGCAGAATTATGCAGTCGTTAGGTATAATACTCTTCAGTGTCAGCATCAGTGGTTTCGGAGAAATATAGCAACTTGGAGGTCTTCGCAATGTAAAACTAACATGAGACCCTCAGCTTTGATAATAACGCAATGGAAAATGAATTTCCAGCTGAAACAAGCTCCAGCATTCATCTGTTGAGGGTAGTTGAGGGTGTATGGAAGTCTAACGGAAACCCTAACATGACGATACAAATTGAATGCACTAACGCTCCGTTTGCTCTAAACCTACATAGAACATTTGGGATCAATCAACTCACCTGGTGACGAATTCATCGACTTTGAATTTGCAGTGTTTTGCATGAGTGAGGCGTTTTTTTATTCAGGTATGATGAGAATAAGCATAATGAGAAAATGGTATGGGATTTGTGCGATTTATTCGTGAGTAGTTTGTGTATGAAAATAACTTTTTCGAAAATGTCACATTCATTTACGTCGTAATTGTAGGGTAATTGATTGTGGTATGAGATTCGGCTTATTTTAACGAAACATTAACATTCACAAGTTAAACCACTGGTTTGATCCTCCTCGGACACCGTAGGCAAATTTTACCCAGACCTAACTTTGGGTCTAAATGTCTGGTTCCATTTCACCTGCCCACATGACAAAATATCACGAACAAAATATCACACGACAAAACAAACCCAAACAAACCCACTCTCGCGTGGGGAGAATAATCGGATTGTGATATTTTATGGTCGTGATGTTTTGTCGTGGTGATATTATGACATGCTACCAAATATGGGTCCTGGTTTCAATTAACGGTCCGGCCCTCCAGGAGACGAGGTTTTGAAGTGCTACTGTGCCACCCTTTTTTCCCTAGAGGTACCATGTCTGACGAGTATCCTGTTCCAATTTTACTTGAAAATATCGAAAATTCCGAAAGTTATGATGTTTTTAGTGAAAGGTGTATTTTTTAACAAATTTGCCTATTCACGAATTTTTAAAAACATGCTGTCATTTAATTTTTGACATTCCGACCTTTCACACATGTCCTAGGATGTTCAAAATATTTTATAGTATTTTTTCAATCCCGATCGGACTAATGGTTTTCAGACAGCAACCATTTGGAACTAGGCCGGATGAATTTTACCTAGTGTGACCACTATGTTATTCTACCGAAGTATAACCATGGAGGCTTCCAAAAAACACGTTGAACAGTAAATTGGAGGCTTGGTCTATATAATTATTCGGCCACATACGAATGATCTTAATTTACTTTCGGGGCGCACATTTGAACATTTCATATTTAAGCTACTCTGCTCATGGTCCTATATCCTTAATCAAGTATTGGCTCAATTTCTGTTTTTCCAATTTATCATAATACAAGTATGCGAGCTCTCCAGAAGCCTACACCTGTTGGAAATATATTGCCCGAATCAAAAATTGAATTCTGTGGGAAATGGAAATCTTATACTTTGGTGTCTCTTTCTTAAAGCTAATCCGAAAAAAGTCATGAGTAAGTGGATTTTACAATGTTGACTTCCTAAAAGACAGTAGTGTGTTTCCCATGTCAAGGAGCTTTGGCCTGGGCCGATACTTGGTTAGGAGACCACTTAGCCATGTGCATCGACAAGTCGGAGATAAAAAATGAAAGGGATGGGATCGTAAAAGCTGACGAAGGCATACGTAAAAGCATTGCAAAAAATATACAAAACATGATTTAATGTGGTTCGGAAGAAACAATTCGGAAATCGACCAACGTTTAACCTCCATTTTTTTCGTGATAAAGAGATAGTATGCCATTAACCACGGTGAAATAAAAAATTTTGAGCCACTCCACCGTACCATTTCCGAGATATGAACGTTGAAAGTTGGCCTAAAATACACGCACTCAAACGTAACCTCCGAAAAATTTATCGGAAATGATAACTTTACGTAAAATTTAGTCGTTTGACCCAATAAACAAAACGTCTTATTCGAATCTTGAATATTATATTATTTATATTATTATAAATATATATATTGTTATATTTATATTTATCTTGTCTGTCTGTTTGTTTGTTTGTCATCCAGTTCTGAGCGATGTTTGTAATTTAAAGTCTCTAACTCATACGAAAGTTGGTTAAACATCGATTGCAAAATTTGTACCGAACAAACAAACGAACAAAAAGACAGACAAGAAAGCGAGTTAATAGAAACGTGGCACTTGCTTGCATGGAAACGGCCAAAATCTTTATTCCTTGATAACTCTTAAATTATTCAAAACCCCACATCCTTAAACAATTTTTTTAGCTCCATTTTAAACCTCATCATCCCCTAGAATGTTTCTGATATTGCGATTTGAAAAGATAGTTCCTGATTTTAGCTCACATCGTAATTGAACCTCGATAGATACGATTTTGTCCCACATGAGTTTCAAAAACTCGAAATTTGACACCCGACAAGCCTTTACCAAAAACTTTCATTAACCATTCCTACACAATTAAATTCTTCAACTAGCTGATCCGCGACAGTCCAAATCTGCCGCCTACAGAACTTGAAAGTCGGTAACGTCTTCTTTTTTCGTTCCGAATATCATATTTAATGAATGAACGAAAATAATAGTGTCCAAATTAAAAGACATATTTTATGACGAGCAAAATTCCTTTGCTCAAAATTCGAGAAAAAAAAAGTCGTGAAATCACGATTCTTTTCCAACTATTTAGCATTGTCCAGTCGCTCGTAGTGGCATGTTTAGTACAAAAGAGCGAGACGAAATAAATTAAGTCTCGTTGGAGAGCACGCAAACACAGCAAGGCACAGAAACGACTCGGTGTCTCGTTCTCCCTTTAGCTTTGTCGTCGCCATCGTCCTCGAATCTCTTGCAATTCTCGGCTCTACGGAACGATCCTAACGAATACCAGGGTATTTTCTCGTAACCCTGGCGGAATTGCACACATTCTCGGTACTGGAATAAAGGGCTTTGGACAGAAGTGGTGTCAAACAGTTTCGAAGCAGACCTTGCTCGATCGCACTCGAATTAAGAGAAATCGAGTCTCGATAGTCGAAACGGAAAGAACGAATTGTTCCTACAATCGTACGTAGCATGCACACACAGCACGTTCATGTTTCTGTATAAATGCTACAAGTGTGTGTATGTGAGTAGCAAACAGACAGGAATGCACTATTGTCGTTGCGAGTGTACAGGACAGTCTTCAGCGGATCCTTTCAATCAAACGACCGCGTGAAAAAGGGTAGTTGAGAAAAAGACAAAAAATTCCTGGCAAAAAGCACAGCTTTCGTAGACTCAACAGCGTGTAATTACAGAAGATCGAAAAGCGACCAATTAGGGGCGCTAAAAAAAGACCCTGCGTCAACGACCCCGTGGAATCAACCCTATAAAATCGACCGATGAATTAAGGCGTCTTCTCACTTTAGACGCTAAAGAAAGGCTATGTTCATGATTACTTTTGATATGTTTATATTATAGATATTGATATAAAAGTTGTTACGCTTAAGGGGCTATACCAGTGTGAACGCTGAAAATTTGGGTGATTTTTGGGAATTTTTTGGAAGAAAACTACTCAATTAAATGTTTCGGAAAATTGAGAATATATTTGGCTATATTTGACCTATATTGCATAATTTTTTCATAGACAAATATTGAGATCCAAGCGACTTATGCGCTGCCTTCGGAGGCGACAAAAAAAAAGTTCCTCCACTGCTGACGTGATTCCGGCCGATTGAGTAGCTGAAACCGAAAAAGGAAAAAATGTCGTTAAACTGGAAGGTATTTCCTGTACAATGACGTAGGATTTTCGAAAAATATCAAAATCTATCAAAATGGCGTAGTTATGAAAAAACGTCTGTTATCTTGCCTATAAAATGGTCGTTTTTTTCAATGCCACATCGTCGATTTTCATACAATCAAAAATATCCTACGTTATTGTAGAGTAAATATATTTAAGAGTACTGAGTTCAAATTTCAAGTCAATCGGATAATTGCTTTTTGAGTTACAATGTCAACAAATTTAAAAAATCTCATTTCGAGAAAAACGCGTTTAAAGATATAACTATCGATTTTTGCAAGATAAAATTATATTGATGTAATGATAATGATATTCTTGAAAGTATACACTGTCGAAAAAGGCAAAAAAATCGATTTTTTTAAAGTGTCACACTGTTATAGCCCCTTAATAAATACACTTTCGAAATACATGTCAAAAAAAATATTTATTCAAGTCACTATTTATAGACGAAAAGGATGGTTAAAAAGTGCCCTTAAAAAATTGCAGGTCTGCGCTGTTGATGAAATCTCGAAGATGGATCATCCGAAACAAAAAAATCAAACGGTTTTAGATTCAGTATGTTAATAGCTACAGCGCATATCATACGATTTTTTATATATGCAAAAATAACAAAATGGCGGACATTTTACGAAAAAAAATACCTGTTTTTTCACCGTTTTCGGCAACAAAAAAAATAGTAAATATCAAAATTTTAAAAAATCCTTGATATGCGCTCTAGCTATAGTGGTGATGAATATGTGGTTAAAATTTCGTAAGGATTGGTTCAGTAGTTTCGAATATTTTATCAACAAACCGTCGAAAAACGTTGTTTCAAGAAAAACGCGTTTGAAGTTTTTCACGAGCAGATGAACGTGCTCAGGTAGCAAAGTAAAGGTCACACAAAAATACAGTTAGACTCCTCCGATCTTTATAAAATGTTAGTATGAAACTTTTGGATATGTATACATTCGAAAAAAGTAATCTAAAAAAATCGATTTTTTGAAAACTGTCAAGTGAGAAGACGCCTTAAGGAAAAAAACATACCCTTCTCCGTTCCGCTCCGTTTTTAACGATGACACAAATTAGTACTTCATTTTCCAATAAGCAATACGAATTGTAGGTGCAGCAGGGTCGTACTACTTGGCCCGATATGACTAACAAGGAACATCACTCAAGTATCCGCCTTCGATTTTGTTGTAACTTATATATGTGACAAAGCATTGAAAACTATTGAATATGTATTTTTTTTTTCTGCGGAAAAACTTTTCTCAAGGGGGACAGACCTCTCAAAGAAAGGCGTGTCATCCCTTAATTTTTTTTTCAATTACTCTATAGTGGATTTTTCATCGCTTTACATTGGAAGAATTTTGGTTTTTGTTTTATTCAGATCGGTGGACTACTTGTGGGTGAAATTGCAAAACCACCCCTCTACACGACTTCCTTTCAGGGGTGGTTTGCCCCCTTAAAACCGGCTTTCCGCAAATAAAAGAAAATACGTATACAATAATTTTCAATGCTTTATCACGTATATGAGTTTCACCAAAATCGACGCCGGACACTTAAGTGATGTTCCTTGTAAGTAGATGCATTTTTCGCGATCATAAAACGGCGTCATAACGTTTAATTTCATCTATAGTTTTGCCTAGAAAATTGACTACATACTTTTCTCTATCAAGCAAAGGTTGCGAGGGCGACCTCTCCGATTTCGATGAAATTTGGAATGCTTGAAGAATGGGTAAAAATAGGCGACATAATTTTTTATATCTCCGGAACCCGATTGTTAAGGGTTGAAACGCACCCTTGAAGATAGGGGTGTTTTTCGTTTTTCGTCGATATCGTTTTAACGGTACGAGACAAGAAAAAAATTCAAATTGCAACAATTTTTCGTGTACTATACATTGGAGATAAGAACGATAACGTTATCGACGAAAAACGAAAAATACCCCTATTTTCGGGGGGCGTTTCAGCCCTCAAAAATCGGGTTCCACAGATATAAAAAAATACGTGTCGCCTATTTTTACCCATTCTAAAAGTATGCCAAATTTAAGCAAAACCGGAGAGGTCGACCTCGCAACTTTTCCTTCTAAGCGACAGTGGTGGAGGTACGATTGGTATGCGTATATCTAAAAAGAAGAAGAAAAAATGGATGACGATGAAAATCTTACGGATAAATGTAATTTCATCGAGCAAAGTTAACGAACAGACAGATATTATTTGTGAAGGGCCTCGTTGCCTTTATAAATAAGACTGCCGAAACGAGTTTTGTCGGTTTCATCTCATACGAGATACAGAAGAATCATCATACGACTATTGACTCCAGACACGTTCTGCAAGAAAGTTCACAGCTTCCGGATCTGTGAGAGCAGGTTTTGCCTGTCGGGAGGGTGAGAATTTCTCTCACGGAGGGCTGTTTCGCGTGAATACGAGGGTGAAAAGTCGTGAGAGCGAATCCCTCCGTCCCGATATCATGCTCGCTATCTTCGTCGTCTAATTTCAAAGGAAGCACAGTATTTCACTATTGAATCAATTATTCAAATTAACCTGCTGGGAACGTAATTGCGTTGCGTTGTACCTCCTCGGCTCGTACAACGGGAAACACGTAAATACGAACAAGTCCGCAATCAAATTAAGAGCCAGACGTTGAGTTCTCGGATATCTGGATCCACTTTGAAATTCAAGCAGCCTTCGCTTCTACATCGGTCAATTTTCAATCAATCAATCAGCCTTCAGACGTCGAGAGAAGAGACGGCAAATCTATTTTCACATACAGGTACTTAACGTTTGTATGTTTTAAAAAAAGAAGCAGCTAAAGAGACGTGGAATTGAATGAAATCTATGATTTACCTAAACGTACAAAGATTCCAGCACAAATTGGATGGCTTGATGTCACGATATATCCGACTGCAAATCCATTCAGAAAAAAGGTAATTCACATTGAAGATAAAATATATTCAACTAAGCTCGTAAACACTTGTTAAAATATAACAGATCTTTGTCTAAATAAATTGATATTTATCCGAATTATCTAAAGCGCCGTTAAGGGGTCTTCTCACTTTGGACGCTAAAAAAGGCTCTTTTCGTGAATGTTTTCATAAAAATTATAGATATTGTAGAAATTGATATAAAAGTTGATATATTATAAATATTGATATAAAAGTTGTTACACGGAATAAATAAACTTTCGAAATACATTTTTTTTAATTAGGTATTTATGTAAGCCAAACAAACTTCAAACGCGTTTTTCTCGAAACTGCGTTTTTCGACGGTTTGTTGATAAAATCTTCGAAACTACGAAATTTTAATCACATATTCTTTACAACAATAGCTATAGCGCATATCAAGAATTTTTAAATTTTGATATTTACTATTTTTTTGCCAAAAACGCTGGAAAACACGTATTTTGTTGTTTTTTTCGAAAAAATATCCGCCATTTTGTTGTTTTTGCATATATAAAAAATCGTATGTTGAATATATAAAAATCATTTTTGCATATATAAAATCGTAAGTTGATATATTATAGATATTGATATAAAAGTTGTTACACGGAATAAATAAACTTTCGAAATATATTTTTTTTTTAATTAGGTATTTATGGAAGCCAAACAAACTTCAAGAGAGTTTTTCTCGAAACTAAGTTTTTCGACGGTTTGTTGATAAAATCTTCAAAACTACGAAATTTTAACCACATATTCAACTATAGCTATACCGCATATTAAATTTTTTTTTCATTTTTATATTTATTTTTTTTTTGCCAAAAACACTGAAAAAATACGTTTTTTTTTGTTTTTACATACACAAAAAATAATATGTTGGATATATAAAAATCGTTTTTGCATATATAAAATCGTAAGTTGATATATTATAGATATTGATATAAAAGTTGCTACACTCAATAAATACACTTTCGCAATACATTTTTTTTTTATTTCGGTATTGATGTAAACCAAACAAACTTTAAACGCGTTTTTCTCGAAACTACGTTTTTCGACGGTTTGTTGATAAAATCTTCGAAACCCCGAAATTTTAACCACATGTTCTTTAGAAGTATAGCTATAGGGCATATATCAAGGATTTTTAAAATTTTGATATTTACTTTTTTTTGCCAAAAACGGTAAAAAACCACGTTTTTTTTGTTTTTTCGAAAAAATGTCCGACATTTTGTTATTTTCGCATATAAAAAAAATCTTATGATATGCGCTATAGCCATAAACGTACTGAATCTAAAACCGTTTGATTTTTTTGTTTCGGATTATCCATCTCCGAGATTTCATCAACGCAGTTCTACAATTTTTTTAGGACATTTTTTTAACTACCATTTTCGTCTATTAATAGTGACTTAAATGAATGAAAAAATTTGTTCAAATGTATTCCGAAAGTGTATTCATTAAGTGTAACAAGTTTTATATCAATATCCATAATATAAACCTGTCAAAAAAATTCATGAAAATAGTCTTTTTTAGCGTCTAAAGTGAGAATACCCCTTAAGGAACTGAAAAAACTCATCAAAGGAATCTTCCTTTCAAATCGATCAGATATGATTCAACAATCAAAAGTCTTTTTCCCAGGTCCGATAAGAGTTCGCGTACGATTGATTACGAAGAAGAAGAACAGCGCGCTGTGATTCTTGAATCTTCTTATTCTTTGGTGAAACGAAGGTAATTCCGATGTATAGGGAAGAGTTAAAAGGGAGAGAGAGTTAGGTCTTTGGTGTTAGAAATCCGTGGGCGTGTTGGTGTTCGCAGGTTGGTTAGTGGGGGGAGGGGGAGGGTGAAGAAGATGAGATAGGGTGGTCGGTCGTAGTGGAACGAGGGGAGGGTAGTTTGGTCTACGACGCTGGTCCCCACGACAAGGGTGAGAAGAGAGAAATCCCGTGAGTCTCTTGGGTCGGTGGCGTGCTCGTGTGTGCCACCCTGTGAGAGAACGAACGATGTATAGAGATTGGGGACGGGGGGGGGGGGCGTGTGAGGCTAAAGGGGGTTTGAAAGCACGAAAGGAGGAGAGAGAAAGGGCGGTCACTTGGCGATTAAGAACACGTACTAACCCTGCCTGGTTTTACCACCCCTGCAGCCTAGGATCAATACAACTTAGTTCTCAGGCAGGAGAGAGAGAGCCACCCTCGGGAAAGCGTAGACGTACACACACATATACACACAAACCCCATTGTGCCCCACCCCGGACCCTCTCTTTGCCCCGGTTGCCGGCGTAGTCGTTTCCCGACGACCCACCACCCTCTAACCCTCTTTCACCCGCCGAGTTCTTATGTCCCGGGGGTTGCCCGCCAAAGCCGTGCTTCTTACGACCCCCGGAAGCTCCCAAAGCCACGGCTCACAGGCTTGGAACGAGAATTCTCGGGCTCTAACGCTACAATGGGTGTACCCGTTTGAAACTCATCGGCTCTTCCGCATCTCTGAATTTTCCGTACTGTTTTCCCAAGCAAACGAGCTTACGGATTATTTTGGCCCGAACAGCCACGTTGACGTGCATCAATGGCTGCAAAATGGCCAAAACGATTGTCATTTGTTTTATTTTTTCATCCTTCATTGATTTGCTGAACATACACATTCGATGGCGATATTAAGGGTAGAAAAATGGACCTTGGGTACCTTTGTAGATCACGTAACTGCTCCTGCTTTCAGCACGGATCCCAAAGTGTCGTTGGGAATCGAATGCAGACTTGTAAGCTTCATTGATCGTGACTCTAATAATGCAATGGGATTTATGCGTAGATAGGCTTTAACAAAGATGTGACTTTCATCAATAGTCAGACGAAAAGGAATGGTAGAAAGCCTGCTTCGTCTTTTTGTCTGGTTTGAAATAGTGACAACGCTATGTTTGGATTGAAATGTGATTCAACGTTTCAATTCGATCCTGGAATCCTCTAGATATGCGTCAGATCCACGCATACCATGCCTGGTTTATATTCATTTGCACACTGAAAAAAAAAATTGTTCATCCATCCAAAATTTAGTTGGTTTAACAAAATGTATCTTTAAATACGTTCAACTTGATGTTTCACAGGCATGAAACACGTTTTGTCAATCTACCTGGTCTCACACCACTAAAACTAGGTGTGAACTGTAGCTTATTTAGCATGTCTGAGCAAATGTTAAAACAACAAAATTTCGAGACAACAAATACATTTTGCACATTCAACGATTTTCTTTTCTCGGTGCATAAGAGATTCTAGGAAATTCAATCGATGTTTCATAGTTCCGGACGGTCCTGGCCGTTTCACTTGGCATTCTCCCTCGCTCTTACATGACACGTGTGCTATATCTATCGTGTTCAACGTCCAGAAACCTCACAATGCCCTCGAACGATTTCAGAATTTTTTTTAGTAATATGGATACATGCATCAACAATTTCATCGTGTCTTGATCGATCAAATTTCTGACGACTTTGTCTTCATTCCCATTGCCTGATACCTAACATACGTTTCAATCTACGGACCTAGATTGGAACACACCTAGATGCTAAAATATGTTGTCTTTTTTTGATGATCTGATAATTTCCTCAAATTGAACTGATTTAACATCCTTTCCAGTATTCATTATTTTGAGCCGGCGTGATCGAGAAATAAATTAGAAACGGAAATTGAAGCAGCGTCCAATTGTTTTTACCAAATGTAGCGAGTGTAACAATTTAAGGGGTCTTCTCGCTTTAAACGCTAAAAAAGGGTGATTTCATGATTTTTTTTGATAGGCTGATTTCATGATTTTTTTTATATTATACTATAGATATTGATATAAAAGTGGTTACACTTAATAAATACACTTTCGAAATACATTTAAAAAAAAATTATGCATTTATGTACCCGAAACAAACTTTAAACGCGTTTTTGTCGAAACAACTTTTTTCGACGGCTTGTTGATAAAATCTTCGAAACTACTGAACCGATCCTTATGAAAGTTTAACCACATATTCTTTACAACTATAGATATAGCGCATATCAAGGATTTCTTTAAATTTTGATATTTACTATTTTTTTTTTTGCCAAAAACGGTAAAAAACACTTTTTTTGTTTGTTTTTTTTCGGAAAATGTCCGCCATTTTGTTCCTTTTGCATATATCAAAAATCGTATGATATGCGCTATAGCCATTAACATACTGTATCTAAAACCGTTTGATTTTTTTGTTACGGATGATCCATCACCCAGATTTCATCAACAGCACAGACCTAGAATTTTTTTAGGACATTTGTTCAACTACCATTTTCGTCTATAAATAGTGACTTAAATAAATGATTTTTTAAAAATGTATTTCGAAAGTGTATTTATTAAGTGTACTTTTATATCAATATCTATAATATAAACATATCAAAAAAATTCATGAAAACAGCCTTTCTTTAGCGTCTAAAGTGAGAAGACCCCTTAATTTCCGTATGACGAGCAGGTAATTCTACTCGTTTACTGGAAATTAAAAATCATCGCTAACATTCCTCGTTCCCTAGGATCGGAAAAATCTAGTAAATAGTACAGTTGGCAGCCCTACAGTGGTGACGGAGATTACTAAGCTAGCTTCCTTAAGGGGCTATACCAGTGTGAACGCTGAAAATTTGGGTGATTTTCGGGAATTTTTTGGATGAAAAGTACTCAATTAAATGTTTCGGAAAATTAAGAATATATTTGGCTATATTTAACCTATATCACATAATTTTTTTCATAGAAAAATATTGAGATTCAAGCGACTCATGCGCTGCCTTCGGAGGCGCACAAAAAAAGTTCCGCCACTGCTGAAACGATTCCGGCCGACTGAGTAGCTAAAACGGAAAAAAGAAAAATGTCGTTAAGCCGGAAGGTATTTCCTGTACAATGACGTAGGATTTTCGAAAAATATCAAAATCTAACAAAATGGCGTAGTTATGAAAAAAAGTCTGTTTTCTTGCCTGTAAAATGGTCGTCCTTTTTTCAATGCCAAATCGTCAATTTTCATCCAATCAAAAATATCCTACGTCATTGTAGAGTAAATAGATTCAAGAGTACTCAGTTCAAATTTCAAGTCAATCGGATAATTGCTCTTTGAGTTACAATGTCAGCAAATTTGCAATATCAGCAGATTTTTGCACGATAAAATTATATTGATATAAATTATATAAATGATAATGATATTCTTGAAAGTATAAACAACCGGAAAAGGCAAAGAAATCGATTTTTTGAAAGTGTCACCCTGGTATAGCCCCTTAATTCTTTATCGGGAGCATCCTCTTGTGAAAGTACGAGAATATCTAAGATGCTGTGCTTCTCGGTCACCCAGTATGTCGGCTTGCCCGTAGAAGTGCGAGGATCGTAGGTGGGCGAACCTTCTTACGATCGATAGAGGTTAGTCGCGCCCAGAACTGAGGATGATACACCGACAAGAGCAAACACTCTTCTCCTTCGGGTACATACATAATGTACAGATGAAGCAATATATGTGTGGGTATGTGTGTGAAGGTGCATACATGTACGTGTGTATATATATATATACAAATGTGTGTATGTATTGGGCAATACCGGTGTAGCTTTCTCAGAGTCGAGGCCATTTCGCGAGGAAAGGGTAGAAGATCGTCCTGGAACGAGAGAATTACCACAACCCTGGAGACGGCTTCTTCTGCTTCTCCCGTTCTTCTGCACACGAGTCCCTCCCCGTGTCTTCCACCCCCGAAACGAGAAGTACAAAAGCAGCGAAGGTTGCCGAGCTCATGGATCAAGAACGATCGAGATTTGACTCTGGCCCACGGTAGGGGTAATATTCACCCCTACTTCACTCCTTTTGACTATAGCGTGATGCCTTCGGCCCCCCTTTGGCAAACGTATCTCCAACCTTCGTGAGCCCTCTCCAAATTCCTAAAACTCACTCCCCATGAAAGACAGTGACAGTTTAAAATAAAGCAAAGAAACGCGAGATTTGAAAGCAATTATCTTTCAAAGAGATTTGAAAGCAATTATCTATCTTTTAAGATTTCGAGATTTGAAAGAGATTTGAATCGAGATTTGAAAGAATCGAGAATTTAAATCGAGATTTGAAAGCAATTATCTATCTTTTAAGACGAGAGTAATCCGACGAAAGGTCAAATTTTAAATTGTGTGCTTCTGAATTGACTGAAAAAAAAAGAAATTTTATTTCTTCTTTTTTTTCAATGCAAGAGTCCTCGAAAAATGTCGAATTGTCAGAACCAGAGATGTAAGTACGATGTCTTGACGATTTTACGTGTGCATGTATCGCATGCAACACTGACATTTGCGAGTCGCCCTGCGATACTGCTATGACGATATGCCCGTGATGATTGATCGAAAGATCATTTGATTCACCACACTATCAGCCCATGGAGTGAAGCAAGTTGCTCGACCAATTACGCCTGCAGAATGGATTTATAATCGAATATCGTATACAAGAGAAAGAGAGAGAGAGAGAGAGAGAGAGAGAGAGAGAGAGAGAGAGAGAGAGAGAGAGAGAGAGAGAGAGAAGTATAGAGAGTGAGAGAAAGAAAGAAAGGGAGGAAGGGAGAAAGATCAAGAGATATATTCCAATGGATCTGCAGGCAGGCATCGGGAGCGACGTACAAGAGGAGATCCATAGTCACCAAAATCGCATTGAAAATCGGCTGGCCACATCACCAGGGCTACCATTTTGATAGAGTCCCAAGCAACATATCTCGCTGGCTCTCTCGATTGGTGGGTGCTGTGCTCTTTCGCCTGGCTAGATTGTCCGCGATGTGCTCTCGTACTGTGCCGTTGCTCTCCATGCTTTTATGGGCCGCAGAAGAGAGAAGGGCAGATGCAATGGAAGGGTGAAGAACCAGCGGCGGGGGGAGGGAGCAGACCCGTTTGTTGCAAGCTCTATATGGGCTGGCTTTCCTCTATATGCTTTCGCGAAACCAATGTAGAGGCCGCAACAGCAGAAGCAGCAGGCGATGTACAGTATACCTGGATGCCACCCCTTGGATGAGCTTCAGGCGGCGGGACAGCGTGGCAAGCCAACCCGGCAAAAGCGATTAATTACTTTGAGCAATTTGCTCACCAACTCCACTCAGCTCGTAGACCGACACTATTCTCATTTCTCTGTCCTAGCGCGACTACTACTGCCATCCATGGCTCTCTCTTTTCTCTCTCTCCCCCCCTCCCTCTCTCTCTCTCACACACACACACACACACACACTGTCGTTCAGCAGAGACAACACAGCAGACAATTGTGTGGGTATGTGTATACCAAAATCGCACGATCTTCCTGCACCCGCGCGGTTTCTACATTCGTTGAATGGCTGTTACATGCGTGGGAATGTGTGTGAACGCGCCTATGTCCCTGTTTACCCAAGCATCTTTGCTCATATTTCAGAGTCCGCGTGCATAATTATCTGTATGCACGAAAATGTCCATATCTCTTTGAAACTCCTACGTGTCTCTTAAACAAAGCTTATACGTGTGAAATTCGCGTATACGTACAATTACGATCGAAATAGAGTGTCTTTGGATTGGGGCCCAAAAACTGGACGATTTTCAATGTCTTTTGTTTATGAGAGTCAGGGTGGCACGAATTTGAGCTCTATTTTTTTCCAACATCCACTCATCCACACATCAACGTCCAATTAGCTTCTTTAAGGGTAGATATGGGTCATTCCATGTCAAATCGACAAATTTTTTACCTGACCCCCTTTGATTTCGCTGAAAATTTTCTATCTTTTTCTACCCCCCGAAAGTTATTTTTCAGAATTTTTTCAAATTTTTTTTCCCGACTCAAAAAAAGTTATGAATTTTTGAAAAAAACCGCTCTTTTATTTTTAAATTGCCAGAACTTTTTCAAAAATTGACCGTTTGGGAACTTTTTTTTTTCAAAATTTTTGTTTTTAAATGTAGTTTTCGAAAAAAAATATGAAAACATTTTCAGAATCCCAGATATATGAAATATTTTAGTTTTTTTGAAAAAACCGTAATTTTCTCAAAGTCCGACCGTTTTTTTTTTGTTTTTTTTTTGCTCTAAAAATACTTCAACTAATTCTGCAATGATCCCCGTTAATCAAAAGATGTGACGACAATCGCTTCTAATTTTTTTTCTTGATTATAAAAAAAATTTTGTTGAATTTTTGCTGATTTTATATAACTTTGTTATGAAATTTTTTTTATTTCCTCGTGAAACCACAAAAGTTGAAAAATAAAATTTTATTGGAGAATTTCAAGTGATTATCGTCCAAGAAATTGTTATTTTAAAAAAAAAATAATTTTCTCTCATTGACGTTATTTTTTTACTCTTATGGACGTTTTTTTTTGGTACTGAAATATGACAACTTCAAAAATACAATGGGTTTAAAAGTTACCTCCAGTTGATACAATGTGATAATTTAAGAGCTATCGATTGTCGGTAAAAAAGATATCATCTACATTTCATTTAAATAATATGGAGGTTATGTTTTCAGAATAATTACATTGTCGTTGTGTTCATCGTGTCACGTAGACTTACTATTGCTAAATAAAGTACCTATTATTTATCATAAAGTGCTGTTAATTTATATTTTGTTAACGAGTGATTACAATGCCGAAGTTTTTTGATCGATGTTGCAATCCATTTAATTTGGAGAAGCATAGAAAAAAAATATCCCTGCGAAATTTACCGGAGCATTTAGCAATTCGATACAATTTGTCGACTGATGAGCGAATATGTAGTTCATGTTATAAAAAAATGCTTCAGCCCTCTGTTGACAATACTTCTGATGAAAGTTAAATAAAAGATAATATAATTTGAACACATACAAAAAAATGTTTTTAATTTATTTAAAGATGTTAAGAGACGGTGAATTTATTTAAGAGTATGAAAAGTCCTTTTTTTTTACTTTTTTGAAAAAAATAACAATTTCTTGGACGATAATCACTTGAAATTCTCCAATAAAATTTTATTTTTCAACTTTTGAGGTTTCACGAGGAAATAAAAAAAAATTCATAACAAAGTTATAAAAAATCAGCAAAAATTCAACAAAAATTTTTTTATAATCAAGAAAAAAAATTAGAAGCGATTGTCGTCACATCTTTTGATTAACGGGGATCATTGCAGAATTAGTTGAAGTATTTTTAGAGCAAAAAAAAAACAAAAAAAAAACGGTCGGACTTTGAGAAAATTACGGTTTTTTCAAAAAAACTAAAATATTTCATATATCTGGGATTCTGAAATTGTTTTCATATTTTTTTTCGAAAACTACATTTAAAAACAAAAATTTTGAAAAAAAAAAGTTCCCAAACGGTCAATTTTTGAAAAAGTTCTGGCAATTTAAAAATAAAAGAGCGGTTTTTTAAAAAAATTCATAACTTTTTTTGAGTCGGGAAAAAAAATTTGAAAAAATTCTGAAAAATAACTTTCGGGGGGTAGAAAAAGATAGAAAATTTTCAGCGAAATCAAAGGGGGTCAGGTAAAAAATTTGTCGATTTGACATGGAATGACCCATATACACCTAGGAGCCGGAAAAAGGTCATTTTTGTGAATTTTTCCGAGGAAAACTATTTGAAATTTCGGATTGCGGTTTCAATTATCTAAAAGTATATACATTTAAAAATATGTTTAATTTTCTTTATTTAAAAATATCAAAAATATACAAGGATATTGTGTGATCCTCGGAGCGTCGTAGTAAAATCTGCGTATACGGTACCCACTGGCGTTTCTTCAAAAGTCATCTGAAAAGAAAAATCCAAAAAGATTATTAAATTACATACTATAATCCAGTAATTGTCACAGCCGATTTTGAAAATATCGTTTTATGACAAAATGGCGGACGTTTGAACATAAATAGTGATTTTTGGGCCAAAAATTAGTTATTATTTTGCCTATAAAACAAAAACTAAGTAACGGAAAAAAATCCTATGACAAGTACTAGATAATGGTGTATAGTGTAATGGTGATTTGAAAAACGTGGTTTTGAAGAAAACGCGTTTGAAAGTTTGGGAATGAATAAATAATTAAATTTGTCACCTTACATGGAATCATCGATACCAGGCCCATAGTGTAGGTCTTATACGGTAGACGGAATGTTCGTAGCTTCTAAATCGATTTTTTCGATACTCTAGATGTATATCTCCCCTTAAGGAAAAAAAATTGTAGCGAAAGTGGCGAGCGGTAAAAAATATGTAGAGGTCGCTCATGCCTCCAAAAAAATCAGACTTTTATTAAAAAATCGGAAAATAAATTATTTTTAGGCTTTATAATTTTTAAATGAACCTCGCGAAAACTCTGACCGGCCAATGAATATTTAGTGGTCGCTCAAGAGCTGCGAAATTTCCAATTTTCGCCTTTTTTTGTAAAATTTTCCAAACACTTGATCCTTTTTTCTTTAGGAACAGATTTTTCATTTTTCATGTTTCAGAGAAAATGATTCAAAGCCTTGGAGGTAGTTACTTACGTGAAAGGATGTTTGAGGGAACTTTTAGGGTGAGCTTCACCTACTTTCGCTTTTAGATCCGCATCGGCACCTCCGTAAAGGGTGTCCCAGCTCATCCCAAGCTAGTACACTCCGAAACGTTGCGGAGATATTAACGTAATGAGATTAATTAATAGCAGAGGTGGGATGGGTGCAAAATTGGAAGCATCTGTCAGGACTAAACCAGTGTATTCGTATACCAGAGAACGATGCAAGCAGACGGACCTGCGTCTATTGAGTGGCCGAATCATTCAAATCCTACCCAAAAAATCAGATAAAGATAGACGTTTTATGTGAAAATTGCAGTACATCCAACGGATTTTACAACGTGAGGGCGATTTATTACAATCATCCAAGAATTTCTGCTTAAGGGGTCTTCTCACTTTAGACGCTAAAAAGGCTATTTTCATGATTTTTTTAAATAGGTTTATTTAATAGATATTGATATAAAAGTTCTTACACTTTATAAAGACACTTTTGAAAAATATTTAAAAAAAATTCTTTATTTAATTCACTATTTATAGACGAAATTGGTAGTTAAAAAAATATTCTGAAAAAATTGTAGATCTGCGCTGTTGATGAAATCTCGGAGATGGAGCATCCGAAATAAAAAAATCAAACGGTTTTAGATTCAGTATGTTAATGGCTATAGCGCATATCATACTATTTTTGATATATGCAAAAATAACAAAACGGCGGATATTTTTGCGAAAAAAAACGTGTTTTTTCACCGTTTTTGGCAAAAAAAATAGTAAATATCGAAATTTAAAAAAATCCTTAATATGCGCTATAGCTATAGTTATAAAGAATATGTGGTCAAAATTTCATGAGGATCGGTACAGTAGTTTCGAAGATTTTATCAACAAGCCGTCGAAAAACATTGGTTCGAGAAAACCGCGTTAAAAGTTTGTTTGGGTTACATAAAAACATTTTAAAAAATGTTTATGTCTTTATGAAGTGTATTTATTAAGTGTACAACTGTTATATCAATATCGATAATATAAACCTAACAACAAAAAAACGTAAAAATAGCGTTTTTAACTTCTAAAGTAAGAAGACCCCTTAAAATTATTAATTCGTTACTTCACATGGTGATCCATATAAATTGACATGTGTGGGAATAAATTAAATAAGGTTCTTCGCTCGCTGTCGATGTTCGCCCATCTTCCACTGTCATAATCAAAAATCGCTGGGCTATAAGATATCTGCAATATGAATTATTACTAGGCACAGGGATTTCAAGGATCCCGGAATATTCCAAAGTGCAATTCCAATATTTATTAATTTAGATGTGTTGCGATAAATATTGAATTTGCACTTCGTCGTCTTTCGTCACCTTACAACGCATGTAAATCAACAACATACTTTTCTTCAGTTCATTTCTCTATGATATTTCAGTTCAATTTCCTGGATTATATATTCAATACTTTCTACGACATGCGGTGGTGACCATCAGTATACTAGGCTACCGTGAGGTCGGTCCTTAAAATCTCTCGAAACAAATAGTTGATTTAAAAAACAATTCGCTACTATGAAGACAATCGTCGAAGTCAGAAGTGTTAAAATCAACTTTCCGCATATATATCAATCAGGATTATTCAAGAAGACAAAGCGTAAATTATTTTTAAGTATACAGTCAAACCTCGATATAACGAAATCCTCAATATACCGAAGATTTGTCCATTCCTTTTCAACAGACACCCGAAACCTTCATACAACAACAGCATAATATACATTGTGCTCTAATTGCTAATTGCTTGTAAAAATTGCTCTAATTTAAACCGTTCTTTCTTTAAAAAATATCCCTATATTTATAGTACTGATACATTTTTTTAAGACCATTTTAACCCTTAGTATCCACACTTAGCTAGAATCACGTTATAGCCATACTGGGTCCATGGGACCCAGGCGTTTTTAAATTGTTATAAATAATGAAATAATGCATTGAGCGATATGAAAAAAATTGTGAGGAGTAATTTGAACCTTGTTTAATACAAGGATATTGGTTAGAAATCGAAAATTAAATTTTAAATATACAAAAAAAATTTTGCAAAAAAGAACGTGAAAAATTACCTTTTTTACAAAAATTGCTGTAACTCTTGTAATTATTGACAAAAAAATTTTTTAAATGGTTTTATAATCTGGAAACAATGTACTTTGAAATAAACATAGCGGTTTCTGTGGACTTTTCAAAAAGTATATTTATTTCATCCAACGCAGGTGCGATTTAGAAGGAAAGAATAAAACGCATACGCATATAAAAAAATGTATGTTTTAATGGAAAAAAAAGTTGTATGGCATCAAAATAATTTCTTTGGGTCCCGTGGAGCCAGTGTGACTATTAAGGGTTAAGAAACATGATCTCCATATAACGAAAACTCGATATAACGAACTTCCCTAGAGATTCTTTGTGTCGAGGTTCAACTGTACACGTATCCAATTATTGAGAAAAAACAATCATTACCAACTCTGATTGACGCGAGAATATTGTTATTAATTAAAAAAAAAACACAATTCCTCGAGGGACGATCATTTAATCGTTACATCGTTGAATTATCAACTTATCGTTAATTATCGACAGCTGATCCGAAAATATCTGCAAATTAATGGAGTTCCGAGGCATTTCAATGCACTTGAAGAATTGCCAGCCTCGAAACAGTTACATTGACGTGAAATATACAAAAATAGTACTCATAAGGGGTCGAAAGGTTTTCAGAAGACATGGATATTTTTGGAGACGCTGTAGTATATAGTCGAGAAATGCAAAGAGAAAGGAAGGGAGTCTGAGCGCGAATAAATGTCTTACTTCCCCTATTTTGGCTGGGGGTAGCAAACTCTGAGCTTCCGCGGCCATCTTGTTACCCCCGCCTTTCCTTTTCTACCCTCGCGGTGTATATCCTTCCAACCCCCCCCCCCCCTGCGCCTTCGCTACGTGGCAACGTTAGACTCGTCGTGCTACCCCTCGCCGCATCTTACCAACCCTGGAAAACGGCGGACCCGCAAGGTTTTGCGCCCCACCCTCTCTGGGCTTCACCAGAACCGACTCACCCCCCTGCACATCCAGAACGACCGAGGGTTGGCCGAGAGTCTTCCCCTTTGCCAAGGCATTCGCTCGGAAGATAAAGTAATCCTATCCGTTAAAACGTCGTAAATACACGGTTCTAAGAAACTTTCCGCGACTCGGGTAAAATGGCCCCTTCAATTCGTCCGATCCAAGCTTCCAGTTCGAGAGACTACACTATTGGATTTTCATTTCTTAAGGGGTCGTCTCACTTTGGACCCTCAAAAAAGGCGATTTTCATGATTTTTTTTTTATAAGTTTAAATTGTAGAGATTGATATAAAAGTTGTAACAATAAATAAACTTTCGAAATACATTTTTTTAAATTATCTACTTAAGTCACTATTTATAGACGAAAATGGTAGTTAAACAAGTGTCCTTAAAAAAATTGTTGGTCTGCGCTGTTGATGTAATCTCGGAGATGGATCATCCGAAACAAAAATCAAACGGTTTTAGATTCAGTATGTTAATGGCTATGGCGCATATCATACGATTTTTTATATATTCAAAAATAATAAAATGGCGGGCATTTTTAGAAAAAACAACAAAAAAACGTGTTTTTTCCCCGTTTTTGGAAACAAAAAATAATAAATATCGAAATGTAAAAAAATCGGTAAATATTTACAAGTGGGGCTCCAGCCCTAATCGGCTCCAAATACTTTTTTTTACGTGTTCGGGGCTATTCTGCAATGTGAAAATATGTTTTTTTTATGATGGGAAGGGGTATTTTATTAAGGAAAAAAATATTTC
Organism: Ophion obscuratus; assembly: GCA_964007375.1. NCBI lineage: Eukaryota > Metazoa > Arthropoda > Insecta > Hymenoptera > Ichneumonidae > Ophion > Ophion obscuratus. The sequence goes on along the minus strand of OZ023312.1, from coordinate 39,040,544 downwards.
ATATACAAACCCAAACAAACGCGAACAAACCCACTTTTAAATATTTACCAAAAAAACAATAATGAACGATTATTATGATTTAATCACACACCTACACACTTATGCATACACCCAAAAAAGCACACGCGCATTCATACCCAAACCCATACACCCAAACAAATCCACACACCCACCCACCCAAACCCATGTCATTTGACCCACTTGATGGCACCAAACCCGTTTCCTCCATACCTCTATGCAAGTTTTTAAAAAGCGTTTGGGGGTTGAAATAAGGGTTGAAATTGTGTTCCCCGACTTAAATATTATAAACAAAGTGCCTCGAAATACATCGACTCGGTACAAAATTTCTAAACCCCTTTTCCCGCTGGAGCCCCACTTGTAAATATTTACCAAAAAATCCTTAATATGCGCTATAGCTATAGTTGCAAAGAATATGTGGTTACAATTTCATGACGATCGGTTCAGTAGTTTCGAAGATTTTATTAACTAGCCGTCGAAAAACGTTGTTTCGAGAAAAACGCGTTTGATTGTTTGTTTGGGTTACGTAAATACATAGAAAAATGTTTGATGTATTACGAAAGTATATTTATTAAGTGTTACTTTTATATCAATATCTATAATATAAACCATTGTAGGTAGCAAACGCGAAACAGCGTGTACATTAGGAAAAAAAACAAATTAAAAAAAAATATATATATAAACCATGAGAAAAAATTCATGAAAATAGCCTCTTTTAGCGTCTGAAGTGAGAAAACCCCTTAATAAGCATATACAACGATATGCCGATATTATACGCTAGCCTTTCCCTTGGCTTCACACGAGTTGGAATCCCATCGATGGTCGAACTGCCCCTGCTGTTCTATATTTTTTTTAGACATTTTACACCACTGAAAAAAAATGGATAGTTTTTTATTGGGTTAAATAATGTAGGGCAAGTCCGGAGTAGTTGGTCACAGTTTTTTCAAGGATCCGTCAAAATAAAAGTACAGACGTTTCTTAACTTATCTTCTTTTGTAATTAAACTTCCAACATTTAACTTTAAGATAATTTACGAGCTTGAAACAAACTCCTATCAGATCAACCTTAAAATTACGATTTGTTTAAAATCACGATTGGCTATCTCTCCCGGAGCATCCGCGTATGATGGCCACAGAGTACAGGTTAGACGGTCAGTTACCCAACATTATGCCCTCGGTTTTCTCTTTGGTTTTATGTTTTGATTCGGATTTTTTTTTATTTTGGTCACATCTAGAACACATATAACCGAAATTAGTATAATCTTTGTGTACCCAAAGTTGGCACGCTATCCACTGAAGTCAGTCTTCGATGAGACGAGCTTCATAATAATTTTCTCTGTAATATTTTTTATCGTAGTTCTTATATCTTTCTAAGGTCTTCCTAGGTATTTCGTAGGTCCCAGCAGCCTCACGAACCGACAATTCATCATTTTTTACAGCACTAATAGCTGCTTTTATTGATTCTTGAGTCCAGTTCCCACATAGAGAAATTTCTTTTCTCTTGTACTTATTAGGCATCTAAACCAAATGTAGAAAAAATGAATTACTCGAACACATTGCAACTAATACTATGGCCACCATACACCGTCTATACGTGGTTATCTCTCCTAATCTCCCGGGAAAGATGGCCACATCTAAAATGTAAACAAGTATAAACAATACATGCAAAATCTTAAGGTATTCCTTTCACGAACCCAAATATTTAATAAATTGACCGATTTTCGTCTATAATGAAGTAAAAATATATCCCAGTATACAGGTAAAATTTCAAGCCAAGTTACCGAACTTTTAACGAAAAATTATGACCCTAAAAATGGTCTCATTTTTACGGCACTTTATGGAGACGTCACGCTGGCCACATTTCTATCTGATAATTTATACACCAAATAACTCTAGATTCGTGATATAAACTGCTCACGGGTGTAAAAAAATCTAAAGTTTCCGTAACGACAATAAAAACGGAAGGTCACCGAATGTTTAAAGAAAATATCAATGATAAAACTTGGAAAAATGTGACTAGCAGAAGAATATTCGTAGTCGTTACGTTTCAAAAAAATGTAAAAATTTCTAAATATAATAAATTTGCGCGAAATTTTTTATTCTGGTTTGTCATCGTGTATAATAATCGATTGGAACTTATTTTTTGTTAAGCACCATTGTCATTTACCGATTAATCAGGAGGGCCCTGCTTATGCCCCCACAAAATACGGCCCTCCGCGAAAGGAATACCTTAAGGTTATAACGAAGCACTGTTCGTGAACTGTTCCAGAAATACAAAAGTAACCATTACTTTTAGAAAATAACACTATCACAATGTAAAACATGAAACCTTCACAAAATATTTACAGTAGACGGAATAATTAAAATGGATTTGACTTAATCAACATTTTTTTGCCAACCTTTTGCTCGTACTCTTACACCTGGGCACTACGTGAAGCGAATTAAGCAGTAACAGGTAAAATCTAGTGCGCGGCTCTGTAAAACATTTATATTGGCCATCTCTCCCTTGGCTAACTCCCTTAAAATTACCTTCTCGGGAATTGATAATGATGACGAGCTGTGAAAATTAAAAAATGACACCGAACATTATCTATCAATGTTTGTTCGTTTGTTCATTCCTATTCGCTCCTTTTTTTAATGATTTTTTCTATGTTTGTTTATTATAATTAAAATTTAAGTTAAGTTAAATTAAAATTAAGTCGACAATTCATCGAAATCGATTCAGTAGTTCTCGAGTTACAAACGAACGACCAACCCCACAGTTTTTGCATACTTAGGGATGACTTTTATTAAGCTTGATGGCTTTATAGGAAAAAGTGTCTTTCCGTTAGACGAGCTGATCGATAATGATAACGAGTAGATATGAGCTGTAAAGAAGAATAATTCCGTTAATTGAGATGCGGGTAAAGATAGTCCGGATTAAAGCAAAGAAGCCATTACCGAGTCTCGAGATTTGAATAATGTCAAGAGGGGGTAATGGATCTGCAACTCGCTGTCCTCTCGGCTATATACGTCCACCACATATTAAATGCTCGAATAGTTTATGCGCAAAAGAGACTGCTGGTTCTACTCGTCGGTCTATACGTATATGCACGTATGCACATATGTAATACGAAAGAGGGTGAGAGCGAGAGAGAGAGAGAGAGAGAGAGAGAGAGAGAGAGAGAGAGAGAGAGAGAGAGAGAGAGAGAGAGAGAGAGTGATTTGAAATGGGACGACGAGAAGGAAGCACTTTACCATTGGCGAGATCGTGCAGTATTCCGAGACTCCGGAATGGGGATGGATAGTGGTAGGATCAAGGGATCCTTAATGACCGAAGTCTGATCCGTAGCGCCATGGCCAACCGGAATGTCATCATTTCAAGCGAGCACAAACGTCTTTATCCTCACAAACGTGAGCCGTTATTCATCCCAATAAAGATAAGAAGAGATGCCATTGACAGTAAAAAAAATGTCACGTCAAGTTGCAAAGCTCAGTAACGTCAACGCGTTACATTCAATATGCCATTAATTCGATCAATTAAATTGATAATTCGATATCAAAGCAAACCCAAAATAAAATCATAGACGATGGGTATAGCGTAGCCAAAGTACACTTGGCTGCCTCAAAGTCCAACAAAATAAGTCGTTTTGCCAGTCTCACGAATATCTACTGACGATAATCAAACCATTATTCGCCCTCATAAACCCGAGCATCTGTACGGACATCCAAGTTATAAAACCCAAAACGAAGATTAATCCGAATAAGACTCCATCAATGTTTAAGGGGCTATACCACCGTGAAAAGCTTCCGCCTATCAGCAGGCATTATTCGAGAAAGAGGAGGGTCCATTGTATGAGCCAGGTATAGCTGATTAGCAGTTTTTATGGTAAATATCATTTTATTTTGCAAAAATCGATAGTTAAATCTTCAAACGGGTATTTCTCGAGATGAGATTTCGCAAATTTGCTGACATAGTAACTCGAAGAGCAATTATCCGGTTTACTTGAAATTTGGACCGAGTACTCTTGAATATGACTGAACTCTACAATGACGTAGGATATTTTTGATTGGATGAAAATTGACGATTTGGCATTGGAAAAGACGACCATTTGATAGGCAAGAAAACAGACTTTTTTTTATAACGCCCGTGCAGAAATTTTGGCAGGGATACAGCTGGATTCTGACTTGTATCCCGGGCTCCCAGTCGGGATCTAGTCCGATATCGGATCAGATTCGAAGACTAAATGTAAGATCCGTAAACTGGATTCCATTAGGGATCCAGAACCGGATCCTTTAATGACTCTAAATAGATTCCCCATGGAATCATTGAGGAATCTGGGAAGGATCACGGGTGAATACAGGCTGAAATACAATGTCAAAAATGGAATTATGACATGTTAAATTTATTATAAAAATAAATAACATTTATAAAGTTTTGGTGCATCAAACTATCAATAAAAAAAAATTTGTCCAAAGATTCAAATGGCAGATCGCGCTCATCGCGAGATTTTGATGTGAATTAAAAAAAATTCACATCAAAATCTGTGAATGCAAATGTACTGACAAGAAATTATAAATATAAAAAAATTCGCAAAATTAGTTGTGAATTTTTTCGTATTTAAGACAAATTAAAATCAAATTCAAAATGATTAGATTAAAATTTGCGCCAAAAGTGAGTTCGTACGTATTTTGAGAGAAAACATTGCCTCGAGGCAAAGAAATTTTTGCACATAACTTTTTGTGCGAACATTTCTTTGCCTCAACACAATGTTTTCTCTCAAAATACGTTTACACTTGTGGTGTAAATTTTAATATGACTGTCGTGAATTCGATTTTTATTTTCTTCAACTTGAGGAAATTCACAACTCATCTTGTGATTTTTTTTCATATTTATAATGTAATATTTGAAACTCACAACTTTTTTTGCAAAAATTTCTTCGCCTCGACGAAATGTTTTCTCTCGAAATACGTAAGAACTCACGGTTGGTGTAAATTTTAATCTAATCATTGTGAATTTGATTTTAATTTGTCTTAAATACATGTTTATACCCACCGACATGTCGGTAAACAGAGACTTATTCCCCAAAACCGGTATCCCGGTTAGAATCCAACTTGCATCAGTATCGGAATATGTACGACGACGATGGCATAATTTTGAAAATTATGGCATCACGTGTATTTTCGGTGTTACTATGTAATTCTATAGATAGGAATTTTATAGATAGGAATCTGTAGACAGAAATTCCTATCTATAGATAGGAATTCCATAGTAATACAGAAAATACACGTGAAGCCAAATTTTTTAAAATGATGCCATCGTAGCCGTACATATGCCGATACTGATGCAAGTTGGATTCTAACCGGGATCCGGTTTTGGGGAATCCATGACAAATCCTGATCGGGATTTGATCGGACATAGGGTATCCCGGTCAAAATTTCTGCACGGGCGAGGCCATTTTGTTAGATTTTGATATTTTTCGAAAACCCTAGGTCATTGTACAGGAAATACCTCCTCCCCCCCGAAATTTTCCGCGTTCACACTGGCATAGCCCCTTAATAACGAATTCAATTCCAGGCATCGTTTTTTCTCGCGGAATAACCTGATTGAATGATCGAACGATTTTTGCCAAGTGGCTTCTCGTCGGTTTGCGAACGCAGCCAAAGTGCGATCACGTAGAATTCGATCAATAATAGGTTCGTACGGAAAACGAATTAAGTTGACAGGCTGGAAAGAATTAAGTGGTGGGCGCTTAAAATTTCCACGCTTCCGGTGCAAATCACTCGGTGAATGACAATCATTTGTATCGCAAGTGTTGATTAAATTCGGTGAAACATATTTAATGGTTGGTACTTTAACGTGGGTCAATATTGGGAGTGTTGCAGCCAAATTTAGTGATAATGTATATTCGAGGCAAATTTAATGAATGTCGTGTATATTATACATTCATTTATTTATATGTGGGGGACATCCTAGAAATCTCATTTCCGACATATATACATGTATATATACTAAAAAGCCAAGGAATGAAAAGTGAAAGGCTACCGTGTACGAACATATGCAATATCAACGAGGAACATTACTTAAGGGATCTTCTCACTTTAGACGCTAAAAAAGGGCTTTTTTCATTAATTTTTGATAAGTTTATATTATAGATATTGATATAACTGTTACACTTAATAAATACACTTTCGAAATACATTTAAATTTAAAAAAAATGTATTTATGTAATCCAAACAAACTTTAAACGCGTTTTTCTCTAAACAACGTTTTTTGACGGCTTGTTGACAAAATCCTTATGCAATTTCAACCACATATTCTTTACAACTATAGCCATAGCGCATTCAACGATTTTTGTTAAATTTTGATATTTACTATTTTTGCCAAAAACGGTGAAAAGAAAAACACTTTTTTTGATTTTTTTTTCGGAAATTGTCCTCCATTTTGTTATTTTTGCATATTTAAAAAATCGTATGATATGCGCTATAGCCATTAACATACTGAATCTAAAACCGTTTGATTTTTTGTTTCGGATGATCCATCTCCGAGATTTCATCAACAGCGCAGACGTACAATTTATTAGGACATTTTTTCAACTACCATTTGCGTCTATAAATAGTGACTAAAATAAATGAAACAATTCTTCAACAGTATTTCGAAAGTGTGTTTCTTAAGGGGAGGGTAGGGGTTTCGGCGTAAAAAAACACTTTTTTGCGATTTTTTCATCTATATGGATAGAGTAAATTTATTGAAGCCTTTTGTACATTGTTAAGTGTCATTTCAAGAACATTCCGTGAAACTTGTACACGAAAATATCCACAAATAAGCCGGTGACAAAGCTTTTCCAAGAACGCCTTTCGAAAAATACGATTTGCGGTGCTCACTGTATCTCAGCTAGAAATTATCTGAAATCAAGTACCATTAAAATTTAGTCAATCGTCAAATCCTCCCCCCAACGGTCTTTGATAATTTTTTTTTTTTCATTTTAAAATTTTTGGTGGTCATGTAAAATGAAAAGTGCTATTTTTCACGAAAAATTCCGCAATTTCGGGGGTGGAAAACCCCCTCAATGTGAAAAAAATCTCAAACTAACTGTTGGGGGGAGGTATTTTATATGTAGAAAGTGTGTACCAGGTTTGAAATAAATCGGTCATGTAGTTTTCCAATGGCAGTGAGCACGGACTTTGAAAAAATGGTTTCGAGAAAAACGCAGCACCGGCTTGTTTGTGGATATTTGCGCGCACAAATTTCACGGAATGTTCTCGAAATGACACTTAACGATGTACAAAAGGTTTCAATAAATTTACTCTACCCATATAGATGAAAAAAATCGCAAAAAAGTGTTTTTTTACGCTGAAACCCCTACCCTCCCCTTAAGTGTAACAACTTTTACATCAATATCTATAATATAAGCCTAGCAAAAAAAAAATTCACGAAAATAGCCTTCTCAGCGTCTAAAGTGAGAAGACCCCTTAACGTTTTCGTTCCAATTCATCTGCATACACATACATGCATATGGTATTTATTGCACGTTTAACGTCTGCGTTATCTGTACGAGGAAAATACATCGGGACCATTGGCGGATCCCCCGTATGGGGGAAAGTAGATATAATGTTTGTGCATATACAGGTAAAGCATAGTTATGTATATAGAAGTGTATATGTATTCTCGATGCATTCGCGCAGTTACCGACTTGAGGGTGAGCCGCGGTCCACTGGCGGCGAAGAAGGACGAGATGCAAGGATGTGTAAGGATAGGTTGCTTCACAGGTGAAGGAGAGAAGAGTAGAGGTAGAATGTGCGCTGTGCTTCAGCGAGGTTTTCCCCCTCCCGGCGATCAATACCCAACAACCCGGCAGTTTATACTATATCACATACACGCTCTCAGATTATGAGTACACGTGTGTGTGTGTGTGTGTGTGGATATTTATACGTGGGTCTCTTCGTATCACTGTACAATTCGGTAGATACGGTATGCGGGGGAAAAAGGGGTGTACTTGGTAGAAATAGGGGTGGAAACATCCCCAAGGAACCGATAGAAACCCGTAGCACTGCAAATTCCACCTCTTCCATACGCCTCTCCCAGTCCAGCCTTCTACTCATCTCTCTAGCCCCGACCATCCTCTTGCCGTTCGCCCCACTGAACAAACCCGTGGTTCCTCTACGATCTGGAGATCTCCGCCGCGAATACTAGAGACAAGTACTCCTCTCACTTCTCCATTCGCTGTCTCGCGGTGTCTCACTGTCGTTTACTCTTCCATCCATCGCTATCTCGATCCATCTCTTTCTATCCATTCTCGCTCTTTCTCTGGAGTCCTTGCATCCCTTGACCACCAGCCTCAAGTCTCCCGTGCACCCGGGCAACCTTATCTCCGAGCACTCTCGAGAAAATTGAAACGTCGACTAGTGGTTGCGGACGAAAAATGAAAACACCGACGAACTCGCCGGACGGCGATACTCGGCCCTTGGAGAATGAGATTGCATGTTATGGTTGCTCTGGTTCGGACCGTACACTGATCGAAAAATTCGATTGATATTAACGAACCGCGTATATTTGATTCTTTATTTGAATTAACTAGATTTTTCGTGTAGTCAAATGTTTCCTGTTACATTCCATTATTGGAATTACTTATTTTAAATATATTTATTTATTCGAATCAATATCTATTTAATATCGTCAAATCACTAAATGTTTATTTATTTCTAATAAATCTGTGATTCGGTTTCATCTGTTCCACAAACAATTTAGGTGAATCCACTAAGTGTATCTTTAATTTTTTATTCAAATTAACTTGAATTTTCGTAGATTCAACCATTTTTCCATTTGATTGAACTAATGGTCTGTCTTTATTGCAATACACACATCAACGGGGGGGGAGGGTGGAGAGAGAGGAGTTAATTATATATATATATATATATATACACACACGTTACGTTTGAAAAATCTATAGCATGTTGTTCAATAAAACTCTTTCATTGTCACAATGATATTCAGGGGCCAGTCCACCTTGGAGCAACGAAAAAAGGCTATTTTCGCGATTTTTTTTGAGAAATTATAAAAGATATGAATATAAAAATTGTTGGACTTGATAAATAAAGTCTTGAAATACATTTAAAAAAAATTTAATCCATTTTTATTCATTTCTAAGTGCAAAAACTATAATTTAACGTAACGCCTTAAAAATAGTTGGGCTAGGTAGCTCCAGCACAATTCGGCAACGGCTTGTCTGAAACAAAAAAATCAAAGTCCATCAGATTCAGTATGACACCAGCTACAAAATGACCTTCGGATATAAAGTTTTATCAAAAAATTAAAAAATGGCAGATGAAAAACGAAAAAAAGTAAAAAAACGCGTCTTTTTCGCAGTTTTCCGCAAAAAAAAATCAAAATTTTAAAACCATCGAGGGTCATCTTGTTGCGAATCATGTTTACAATTTGTGGTTCCAATTTCAAGAGAATCGGTTTATTAGTTTTAGAGATACGATGGAGCTAGATTTTGAAAACGTTCTTTCGAGAAAAACGCGTTTGAAGTTTATACTATGAAAAACTCTTACCTAAACTCAATCGGCAATTCCTGCACCGTGAAAAATCCCTTCTAATTGCTCATCATCGTCGATTTCTTCAAGCCTTTCTTGCTTTCGATTTTTTGAAATGTTCAAAGTGGACTGGCCTCTTAAAGTTTCAAAAGCACTCCCAAATGCTCGAACACGTCATTACAAATGTGCGTGTAACTTCGAGAATATTCGCCGAATTGTCAAGAAATGTTCTGTATGTGTACTTAAATACAGTACATTACGAAAATAAAATAAAAATCGCTGCTTCGAAAATGTTAACTGTATATAACCCCTTAATATACGTGTGGCTTGATCGCTACGCTTGAAATTATTTTTGTACTCCTTGTTAAGGTGTAATTACAGAGGTAGAATCAACGTAGCATGCAAAGAAAATAACTACAAGAAAACGAGAAGAGTTTTTAGGTAGTATTCTTTCCTGGCTCTGTCAGCATACAGAACCAAGTTAATTTGGGTATTTTAGGGCTGGGGAAAGAAACTCTGAGCTTTGGCGAAACCCAAGAGAGAGAGAGAATAAACGAGAGAAAGGGAGAGAGCAGGAAGAAGGCAACGCGCTTTCCGAGTTTATCATGAGACCAGGATTGAATGGAGGGAGGATGATGAAGGGCGTTGAAAAGAGGATCCTTCGGGACACGTAGGTCTTTCTGCGGTGCAGCGAAGGTTGCTATCATAGTTGCTCTACCTAGAAAGAGATAGAGCTCTACATGTACAGGGAGACCCCTCCTTTTGGCCTCCACCGGTAGCGCTTCATTCATGAAACGTGTTTTATTGTTTCAGACACAACGCGAGACCGGAGGAACGCGAAGAGACCGGAGAATAATACGAGAAGGAACCGGAAGACATAAACCCACGATGTAAAAATGTTGTTCTTCTCTCTCTCTCTGTCTCGCTCGCTCTCTCTCTCTCTCGCTTTCCTCCACTTTGGTCGCAATTTTCATCCAACTGAGAGAACAACTGACAACGATCACCGTCATCACTGAATTTGCAAAAACTTCTTTCGACTTCATCCGCGACAGTGTTCGCGCAAGCTCGGAGATAAGATGAACAAACAAAAATCGGCATCTTTTCCAACCGCCTACCTGCCAAAGCGGGACAAAAAATCTCCTTCGATGCATCTGCCTACGTTTGAATGTATAGCGCAAAAATGTCTCAAGACGTGTCTTCAATAGAGAAGGACAATGGAAATGGAATCGAAGCGAATTTGAGTGTTAGTAAATTTACAACAACAAAAAAACAAATTTACAAGAATTTTGAAAATGTTCGAAAAGGGATGAAGAAGTTGATTGAATGCGAGAGAAGGGGTTGATTTTTTGTTATCCATGGAACAAACGTTTTCCATTGCGTCTAAGATGTCGCCACGCCCCGTCATACGAACCTTGCAGTCACCACCTATAGTCACAGCCCGTTCACCCCCTTTTGAGTACCCTTTCCACGGGGGCCCATCCTCCTCTGCAGGGCTGACCAAAAAGGTCTCGTGCACTGGCGAGCCTAGAATTTCAACCCTCGAATCTATCACCACCGGTGGCCGATCGGACGATCCGCTTTAAAGAATTCCAACCGTCACTCGATATAGCCCAATGTCACATTGATCCAGAAAGACACAGACCCAGCGATTCAAAAATATCGGACGGCAATTTCCCTTGCACATAGTCATCTCCAATTGTATCACGTATGAGCTGAAACGTTCATGATTTCAAACATCGCTGCTAATTTTTGTATAGCATAGATCATTTATTTTTTTACGTGCTGGATATTGATACCACTGCACTCAACGATACCCTGGCGTTGAAGTTCTCACCGTTGGTATGCTACGAAAGTTCTTTTTTTATATTTTCATCTACTCATTTTTATTGTATTGCAAAATCCTTCTTTGCATATTAATACTGTAGAAAGGTGCATAAGTGTCATAAAAAATAATAAAAGCATTTCTGCAGGCACAATGTGATGAAGGTAAATCATAAGTATTTTTTTTTATTTATATTTGCAGATCTCTGAGTAAGTGACTCAAAAAATGATGAAGAGATTTTCGTAGGCACAATTTGCTGAACGAAATTGATAAGTATTCATATTCATTGCATGCTAACGATGAGAATTTCAATCTCACACGATACTGGTGGTCGTCATCAGCATATCGGTGTTGCTGTTTTTAATGATCATTGAATGATGGTCAGTTCAAAGTGGGATCAAACTGAATCACTTGGTAATTTATGGTGAATGGAAATTTTTATATAAAACTGAATCAGTTTTTTCAATGGTTTTTTATGTAAAATCTTTTGTTAGAGCAAGTGCAGATTTTTTAGCAACTCTGTCCTTCTTTCACTATTGTAATCTTCGATGGATATTGGAACAATGTAATCGTGCTCAGTCGTACTCAGAGGTAAACTAGACTGGGTCGAACGAAAAAATTAATTTAATGTCTGAAATGTTTATTTACAATAATCGTTTAATGATCACGATCAAATTTGAAATTTCAACTTCCTTTGCACGTTCGTCTCTGCCTTTTCCTTGGCAATTCCTCCGAACGTTCCCAACTGACAGCAAAATTACGGGATTTTTTTCCACCTCTAGAAGTAACGAAATTGCGAACGAGTTTTGCAAAAAAAAAACGGGCATAAAAATGTAACATTCGTAAAACTAGCTGCGAATTGTGGACTGTTTCAGATAATGGCTCTCACTCCAATTATTTTATCATTTAAGGCGGGATATACATTTAGACAGGAAAAAAATAAGCAATATTGAGGGATTTTTTAAACTAAGAAAAAATTATTCTACAATTATCAAACTTTAGGTATACTTTAATAGTATATTTAAGTATACAAAACAATTTTTTTAAATTAATTTATCATGAAAACGACGGAACTGTGGCAGAGGGTTACAGCAAGGTCGCCGCGGGAGTTGCGAATCGGCGTGAGTCTAGCTTCTAATAGACTTTGATTTGCAAAAAAGTTCAAACATTTTTTCAGCTAGAACATGTATAGTTTCTATGGGACGGCAATTAAAATTAATAAAATGCAAATTTAAGAAAATGGCACGCATTTACAAAAAAATCAACATTTCACGCAACATTTCTGTAAAATTGTGGATGAAAAAAGTAGTTTTTTTTTCAATTTTTCAATAACAATCCTCGTCACGTAGGAGGTACCAATATTATCAATATTTCTACCAAGTTTCAACTCAATCGGCTTGATAGTTTTTGAGTAATCCTGCACGCCAATTTCTATAATGCAGTTTTGAGAAAAACGCGTTTAAAATTCACGCCCGCTCCGAATCCGAATTTGAAGTTTTTCGAATTTCGCTTTGAAACTTTAGGAACATATTCTATATTTATAGTTCTATGGTTTAAAGAAAGAAGAAAACAAATAGATTTTTTGATCGTTGTAAATGTATATCCTGCCTTAACCCTTCCTTGACACACTTATATGTGGCCACGGCTTTGACACACTGGGTTAATTTGACCCGGATAGTACTTCATCCACCTGCCCTTAATAACCCTTGGGACAATTTTTCCGAAAAAAAATCCGGAATACACTTTAAACATTTGTCAATATATCCGCACAATTAAAATTCGGAAAATATAAAATTACATTGTTGTAAAAAATTATTAAAAACTTTCAATTTTGGGCAAATGAACATTTTATTTCAAATTCGTCCGGGTCAAAATGACCCAGTGTGTCAAGGGAGGTTTGAAAAATTGTCGCGTCGAAAAAAAAAAGAATCAATTGTATCGATCCTGATTGGCAACGATTCCCTCGCGATTGGACAGTATAATTTTTTTTTAAGTCACGTCGAGGCGGAAAATAATGTGAAGCGGAATGAAAAAGCGCGGTATGGGGCACAAAGTGCGCGAGGGAAGAAAGCAAGCTTTCCAATTAGCATTCTTATCCGTGTGTGGGTTCCCTGGCGAAAGAACGTCTGGCGTTTTGGGTAGCGATATGAGAACTCGCCAGGATAAACCGCGCGATAAAACGGGCGAGGAAACAGCCGCGTACAAACGGGCACATGCAGCCATAAAAATAGGCACGTATATACGAATGTACGTAAGCTTCCGGTCTCGCACCTCCTTTTCTCGCTCTTCGTATACCTGGCAATTTTATTTATTTTTCTCCACTCTCGTCCTCCCAAGCACCCAAGACCTTTCTCTCACTCCTGACCCTTCACACTTGTGCTCCGCGGGATCGGATAGCGGCAAAGTAGAAACGGCTGAAAAACACGGCCAAGAAGAGTTCATAAATGTGCAACATTCACGGCCAGCGACCGCACACACTGAGCATCAACCTTTTTCCGTGTTCTTCGTACGGCACGTGTGAGGCCGAGCTTGGCAGAAAAACCGCGTGAAACAAATTAATAAGTCTCACTCGAGCAACCAGCGATAAAGTATGCTGCGAGGCACAAGTAAAATTAGAAGAATCGCTTGACGTGTCACCGCGAGAAAAGAAAAACACGATCTGCTTAATTACTGCAGGACTGAACTAATTATGAAGGGAAAAAATGAAATTTTACATTCTGCCGATTTCGTGGAGAAAAAAGAATAATGACCGTAAAAAAATACTTCTGAAAATTATCGTTGACAACTTAAGGGAGGATGCCACGGTGAATCACTGAAAAAGAAATCGTTTTTTCCGACTTTTTTGTCTGATTATATATATTTGAAATTTAGAAAAAGAAATTTTTATTTCGAAAAATTAAATACCCGCTACGTTATTGAGGCATAATAGAGCCTCTCAACGACCGGATTGATAACTTAAAAATGGTTGGTCTGAAAAATAAAAATAAAAAAGTTTCATAATTTATATCAATGTAGAACTCGTCACAGGTAGCCGGTTTTTCGATGAAAAAAAAATCACAAAAGGGTGGGTGTTTAATAAAAAAAAATGTAATTTTGGCGAAATGTTGACTTATATGTGAGGACTTAAAAAATCCTAAATAAAAAAAACGGCTACGTACAACGATCACTACCGTAATTATGGAAATTATGGAAATTTTTATTATTTAAATTGAAGGTAGGAAAATTATACCTGACGGACGCTACCTGCTCTCACTAAATCGTCAATATTTCAATATTTCAATTTTTCAATCTTTTCAATATTTTAACTTGAACATTTTTTCACATATTCTTAAATATGCCTACTTTGAGGAAATGCAAGAAAAATCAAATTTTTCACCCGTCACAGTGGTGTCCCGCCTTAAAACTTTGAATAATTGTTTTTTTTTTTAAATTAAAATCACTTTTATCGCGAAATTGAATATTACAAAGGAATATTTTGTCATTAAGATTTAAATCAGTAGTAAATTTGATTTACATCAGCACTTCATTTTCTAAAGATTTTCGCCCGAATAACTACGAATGAAAGACATGAGCTTGTTTATTTTTTAACTTTAAACATCTCTCTAGTTATTGGCCACCCGTCGAACTATCTTTCTCACTGCCCTTTGATATTGTTTTTCACGTAAACACAACTTTCTATTCAATCCAATATTATTTATATATGATTTTTAAAAAACGTATTTAAAAAAGCTGACATATTATATTGCAAAAAAAAAGAAAAAAAGCTTCGTTTTAAATTGCCACCGATACTTCTGCACTTTTTACCGTAAAGCTGAAACATCTACGATCTACGCGAACAAAAAAATTGCATACATATTAAATTTCCAAAGAATGAAAAATCGATTACTCTTCAATATTGCAAATGATATGTCTCCTTCAAACATTGAATTACCCGTATTTTGTAGGCTAAATTCGGCGATCCAGTTAACTGAATTTATCGAAATATATTCAGGTAAATTAATTACGCGAGAAGGTTATTGTAATCTTTATTTAGATGGTCCAGAGAGCCGGGCGTTGGATGCGAGCCTTCGCAAAAAAAATGTTTCCTCTTTAGGCATAAAAGTTTTCGAGTACTGTACACCAAAATGTACACTTTCGCTGTAGGAGTAAAAAATGAGTCAGTAGTTGAGGAGTTAAAAATTTGTCGAGTAACTACTCGGTTTTTACGTACTATTTACCTTTGCACCCTTGGCTACCTGATACATATATACGCATGTATATACACCCACACATGCGATGCCACTGGAGTTGCCGTCGCAAACACGCTAATTGTTCAATTATATATTTACCGAGTTTATTTCGTCGGATTATGCTACCTCCGGTAAGTTTTTCATTTTTCACCGTATCTCCAGTTGTGTCCAAGCACACGTGAGGTGCTCCACTGGCTTATGTGGCCTGGCTAATTGTTTACGAAGCTCTGTGGTAGTCTTTATCGTCGTCCTGCCCGAGCCCCCTCGCACTGTTTTGTGTCGAGATAATTAGCAGTCGTGTTTTTAATAAACGCTAATATTCAGCGTAAAATATTTTCCTGGCAAGTTTCTTTCCGCATCCTCCACCCTCGTAACATCGCGGCGAGAAAAAAAAAGTCGTGCGTGACAATAGAAAATGTATGGCGCCGTATTATAAAAATTCTTTATATCATCGGAATCGTTGCAAAGTTAAATTGATAATTCATGTAAATGTGACTTGTGCTCGAACGATGTTTCTCCAACGCATATAGAAAACTGTAGAGCGTATGATTGTTAATGCTTTGTAAATTAGTTCAGGGCGAATAATATTCCGCGTGCAAACCATTTTTTCACGCTGTCTGCATATAAATAAGAGCGAGAAAGATCCTTGTTCCGTGGATCGAACGACAAATTTCGATGAAAAGCGCGAGAAATCCTGGTCCGTGGATCGATAGGCCAACAAAGAGTACGCACTTTATAAACTTTTATTTCTAGAAAAATCAGTTTCTATAATACACTTTGTACTTGTTATTTAAATTAAGCTTTGGTCGTTTAGGAACATTATTTTAAATATAAATCTTAAGTAATAATCTCGAAAAATATAACAAAAAGGCTTAAGGGGCTATACCAGTGTGAACGCTGAAAATTTGGGTGATTTTCGAGAATTTTTTGGAAGCAAAGTACTCAATTGAATGTTTCGGAAAATTAAGAATATATTTGGCTATTTTTAACCTATATAACATAATTTTTTCGTAGAAAAATATTGAGATCCAAGCGACTTATGCGCTGCCTAAGGTGGCGCCAAAAAAAAAGTTCCTCCACTGCTGACATGATTCCGGCCGATTGAGTTGCTAAAACCTAAAAAGGAAAAAATGTCATTAAACTGGAAGGTATTTCCTGTACAATGACGTAGGATTTTCGAAAAAAAAAATCTAACAAAATGACGTAGTTATGAAAAAAAGTCTGTTTTCTTGCCTATAAAGGGGTCGTTTTTTTCAATGCCAAATCGTCAATTTTCATCCAATCAAAAATATCCTACGTCATTGTAGAGTAAATATATTCAAGAGTACTCAGTTCAAATTTCAAGTGAATCGGATAATTGCTCTTCGAGTTACAATATCAGCAAATTTGAAAAATCTCATTTCGAGAAAAACGCCTTTGAAGATTTAACTGTCGATTTTTGCAAGATAAAATGATAGGGATACGGCGTTCAAATTTTTACAGGATATTCTTGAAAGTATAAACTGTCGAAAAAGGCAAGAAAATTGTTTTTTTGAAAGTGTCACACTGGTATAGCCCCTTAAACTTACAAGGAGCATCACTTTGGTGTCCTTCTCCGATTTTATTGAAACTCTTTTATGTGGAAAAGTATCAAAAACTGACAGACACCTATTTTTTTTATCGGCGTAAAAACGGTTTTAAGGGGCGAAACGCACCCTCGAAAATAGGGGTGTTTTTCGTTTTTCGTCTATAACGTTATCGTTCTCATCTCCAGTGTATTGTACACAAAAAAATAATCATTGTTGCAGTTTGACATTTTTTATATATCGTACCATTAAAACGTTATCGACGAAAAACGAAAAACATCTCCATTTATGAGGGTGCATTTCACCCCTTAACACCGTTTTTCCGCAGATAAAAAAAATACGTGTCTATAAGTTTTTGATACTCTTCCACATCAAAAAAGTGTCAACAAAATCGGAGGAGGACACCAAAGTGATGTTCCTTGTTAGAGTTCGTCCCGTGCGCAATCTTAGGGTGCTGTGTTGCAAAGAGTACGCAGTGAGAAACTTTCCTAGAAGCTAAGACTGTGAATGAGAGCGGAGTAGTGGTAACAGTGCGCACTCTTTGGGTGCGTACATCAAATACGTGTTTTTAGTCTATGGTCACTATAATTTTCGTAAGTAAGCAAAACGGCGACATAACCTCTCACTAAAAACAAAATGTGGATCACAAATTTCAACTGTAATAAAATTCGTTGGGTGCAAAGTAATAGCAAACCTAAAAAACGTGTTTAAAATTGTTAAAAAACAAGTTCAAACACATCGAAAATGTATTATTAGTCATAAAATTGGAAATAAATACCTCAACGAAGCGAGTTGCTGTCATGACATATGCCACTGACAGGTTAGTCAGTGTTGCCAATACGAAAAAAAAACAATCAAAAGCACTGCGTACTCTTCGGTGGCTCTACCCTACAGCGAGTAAATGTTACACCAAAAAAATCTGATATCGAAATATCAAGTTTAACGTCGTTGTATTCATTTAAAAAAAACGTTTTAAAACATATCCAAATACGTACACACTGTCTTATTTTGTTTAATTTCTTCGTAAGCTGAATTTCGAAGCATCGTGTCGCATAACTGTGAGTAACAGAGGTTATCCAATTTTTGTATGAAAACGACATCATTGTACTGCCCAATAAAGTGAATAACAACTGTCAACATGGAATAAAAAATCCACCATCGTAATCCATTATTTTTTGCCCCATCTTCAATTTTACGACGCGTTTGAATTCCATGACGATTATAGAAACGGACGTGCGGAGGCAGCTGGACCCGCGGATAGTTGTCTTGTTAACATCTGCTGGACCGGTTCGCGGGTCATCTCGGGCAATGTCCAGTTTCGAGAAACGGCTATGAGCGGCCGGAACTGCGCGGCATCATTGTCGACACATAAGACTGGTCCATCATTGTCCCACTGGCCTGTATCGTAGTGTCGGGATGCTGGAAAACGAGACTCGGATATGTGTAACGTGCACGTACAGCAGCCACGAGAAAGAGAGAGCCAGAGAGAGAGAGAGAGAGAGAGAGAGATAGCTGCCCGTTGACCAGTTCAAACTGGGACAACACTCCGCTGACCGTCACGTTTCCACCCTTCGTACGTGAATAGGGGAAGGACTGGTTCCGTCGGATGTACGCTCACGTAGATTTTATTCTCGTTGTTTTTTTTTCCCACTCGTATCATCTCAGTTTCGTGCCGTCTTCGCGAGCAGTTTCGATGACCGAGAACAGTCCACGTTGCGAGGGATTCGGTGATGGACGTTGCTCTGGTGACTTGTCATTTACTTTTGTCAACGCCGGCAATTCGAGAGAACGACAGCGTGAGTACGCGAACGAGATCGATTAGAGTTTTCTCTGCATGTTATTCATATTCGTCGGCGGTAGTGGACCCGCGGTCAATCAACTGGGTCGGTACTTGGATGGGTGATCGCTCACGCATTGGCTTGGGCGCCAGGTCAGCGAAAGGCGGTTTTGCTGAAATTCCAATGGTAACACAACTGAAACTTAGGGTGTACCGTGAAACAGGGCTACTTTGACATTCAGGGTAACTTTGACAGTTTTCGGGGCTACTTTGACAGAGCGTCAAAATACGTTTTAAGGTAGTACGAGCGCGCAATATTGTTTTCTGTAGATTTTGTACAAATTTTAACCAGACATTGTTCATATCATTATGCATGTTTGAGTGAAATTTCAGAACAGTCTACTATTTAGATTGGGAAATAATGGGTTTTAAAATTGCAAATTTAACACTGCAGGGTCTGCATTGAAATTTAGACAGAATAATTTTCCGTAAAAAAAATGTTTGTCCCCTATAATAAGAAGACACACCACAGAACAGTATTGTTCAATATTTCGAGAAAAAAAATAATTATCGTGTTCCTAAAATTGAAAATGTTGTCATAAAAAAATATTTGCATTATAAATATTAATATTATATATTGTTTATGTTATCTTCATTTACAAATAAAATTGTTGGTTCATTCATAACTGACTAAAAACTTTGTTCGGTTAAAAATTACTTGCAAATAAAAGATTGTGTTGCAGTATTATTTTAAATATGCCGCGTAAACTCACGTCATTGGATACGTGGAACGATGCAATGTTGGCATGTCTTCTTATTATAGGGGACAAATATTTCTTACGGAAAATTATTGTGTTCAAATTTCAATGCAGACCCTGCAGTGTTAAAACTTGCAACTTTAAAACCCATTTTCTCCCAATCTCCCAATCCATACATAATCCCAATCCAAACAGAACCCAGTCGACTGTTCTGAAATTTCACTCAAATATGCATAATGATATGAACAATGTCTGGTTCAAATTTGAACAAAATCTATAGAAAACAAGATTGCGCGCTCGTACTACCTTAAATGTGTACGCAGCGAGCCCGCTTGACCCTTTTGTGGCGGGCAGCGGGTGCGGGGCATATACTTCATATCATATCAAGTTTATCATAATGTTGCTCAAGTTGATTTTTAACTTAATGACAATTTAGAAACTCATAAAAGGCCTATAATAGCGCTCCAGGTATTTGATATTTTTATGCAAAATGTTTTCTTAAGGGGCTATACCAGTGTAAACGCTGCAAATTTGGGTATTTTTCGGGAATTTATTGGAAGAAAAGTACTTAATAAAATGTTTCGGAAAATTAAGAATATATTTGGCTATGTTTGGCCTATATTACATAATTTTCCAGAGAAAAATATTGAGATCCAAGCGACTTATGCGCTGCCTTCGGAGGCGCAAAAAATAAAGTTCCTTCACTGCTGACATGATCCCGACCGATTGAGTAGGTGAATCCGAAAAAGGAAAAAATGTCGTTAAACTGAAAGATATTTCCTGTACAACGATGTAGGATTTTCGAAAAATATCAAAATTTAACAAAATGGCGTAGTTATGAAAAAAAACCTCTGTTTTCTTGCCTATAAATTGGTCGTTTTTTTTCCATGCCAAATCGTCAATTTCCATCCAATCAAAAATATCCTACGTTATTGTAGAGTAAATGTATTCAAGAGCACTCAGTTCGAATTTCAACCCAATCGGATAATTGCTTTTTGAGTTACAGTGTCCGCAAATTTTTAAAAACTCATATCGAGAAAAAAGCGTTTAAAGATTCAACTATCGATTTTTCCAAGATTAAATGATGTTGATATAAATGATATAAATGATAATGATATTCTTGAAGATATAAACTGTCGAAAAAGGCAACAAAAAAGTCGATTTTTGAAAGTATCACACTGGTATAGCCTCTTAAGGGGGGGCACCGCTGTCCATTCTCGACCGTTTTCTTTGGATTTTTCAAAAGTAAGGAATAGAATACACGGTCAGCCGAGCTTTTAGGTTTTATAAGGTATATATTGTAGTAAGTAAAAAAAATTATTTGTCAAGCGTTTACAGAATGGTGGCGCACGAGTCACTATGGCACTATTGTTTTTCGGTCAATCCTCTTCGCGGCACGCAATAGAACTGTCGTAAATTTAGTCCCGAAACGAAGAGTGAAATATTTTCGTTAATTATATTATTTTGAGCAGTCAAGTGCGGGGGAATTGAAAAATAATTAAAAAAAAAATAGAGACGAGTTTGAAAAAAAGTTATTTTTTTCGGCCACAATTATCATCTCAAAAGTGACATATTTTTTACAAGTTTCGATTGATCGAAAAAAGCGCTTGTACTTGACTGTTGAAATAATCTAAGAAGCTACAGTTAAAATTTCAAGTCGATTGGACGTAAATTGTTCGAGTTCTGCTGCCTTAATAAAGATGACAATTTGGTTATAAAAAATCGTTGTTTTTCATTTACTTTCATGTATAATGCATAAAATATTGCATTTTTTATCAACATGTTCCAAAGTCACCCTTAATCTTTCACATAAGTTGCATTTAAATGGCCTGTCAAAGAAGCCCCACACTCGGGGCTGCGTTGACACTTTAAAAAATGTGTATATTAAATTGTGAGGAAGTGGTGGAGCTTGACTTTGTTATACATTTGATAGCCAAAGGACACACTGTTCTATTGGAGCAAGAAAAGTTGGTATCTAGGATGTTAAAAAAAGTTACCTACAAAAAAATTCCAAAACCTGTTCAAAGTAGCGCCGTTTTACGGTACCCTTGGGTGACTTTGATACCGTAATGCAGTAGGAAAAAAGGAATGGGGGGTCTCGAAAAGAACTGGATGTCGAGAAGTGACAGGTGTGCAGTAAAAGTTAAAGGGATGGGTTGGTGAAAGTTCAAAAGCACAAATTATGATCCATATTCCTAATTGGATCAACCAACCAGGTGGAACCTCAATAACCATTTATTTATCATCCAACAAATGAGCGGGGTGAGCATCAACCCCACGCTGTCATCATTCGTAAACTCATTTCCAAAGTCATAGAGCTGCTTGATGAAACATGTGTTTCATCATTTTGAATGAGCTGCATAATGGTGTGAAAGAGATTTATTTTCATTAGCAAACCTTTTCAAAAAAACCTTCAAAGAGTGAAAATCCGGAAAAGTTCATTCTGTAAAACTTTCTGTAGAGTGGAAATCAAACCCCAAAGTTGAAGACCGTTCGCCTAGAAAGTTGAAAACTTTTTTCGTGTTACGTTGGGAAGTTTCCTTACTGACCGGTTGTATCAGAAACTACCCTTATCGTGGCAGATATGGGGTAGCTTGAGACGATTCGGTGCAGGTGGCTCTGACGAGCAATCTTCTAAGAGGCGGATCAATAGCTCCTTTCGTATGTACCTACCCTTGATTCCCTAAGGAAATTCGCCTTCAAAATGGAAGCGTACGCCATCTCTCAGACTCCGCGAGGATATCCGAGTTTATCGGTCGACAAATGCCTAAAAATAACAAAAATGGATTTCTTTTGTGTATAGAGGAAGGTCGGGTAAGACAGGGCCATTAAGCTTTTTTAATTAATAAAACTAAACATTTTATTAGCAGAACTTATAAACTTCAATTAAAATCATCAACATTTCATAATCTAATAATGTAGCGAAACAACATTTCATCATCTTTCATAATCTAATGAAATAGAACAGAACAACACAAATGTTCTTATTGAAGTAATTAAATTTAAGAAATCATCTCTTTTGCCCCATTGTGCCCCACCCTAGGTGTAAGATGGGGCACCCTATCGGGCAAAACGGGGTAGAAGCAGGCTTTGGTATTTAAGTCTTCTTTATTACCACAAAAAGAAAAAATATGAATAGTCTCATCATCCTCTTCCACACCGGCACAACCGGTTGTAGCAATCACTTTTCATCTCGTTTTGGGTACGATAGAAACCCTGATTTCATGACAATTATATATTTTATCCGGAGTCAATTTGCAAGCATCCAATATTTTCCCTAGTAGCTCGAAAAATTTGTCATCAGAAACCTTGTTGAAACCAGCAGCTCAAGCTGCGAAAGTGTTTTCCAGTTTTCTGAAACTCAAATCAGGGTGACGTTTCAAAAAGCCTCTTATCCAGTCTTTGCCTCCCTTTTTCTTCATGAAATTAATGTTGTTTGTTATTGCGGACGTATGACTGATATGCCAACTTTTGTAGATCCAAAGTATTGAAGCCAAATAATCGACTTCCCATCTTCTTTAAGGGGCTACTCCAGTGTGAACGCTGAAAATTTGGATGATGTTCGGGATTCTTTTGGAAGAAAAGCACTCAATAAATTTTTCGGAGAATGAAGAATATATTTGGCTATATTTGACCTATATTACGTAATTTTTTAATATAAAAATATTGAGATTCAAGCGACTTATGCGGTGTCTACGGAGGCGCCAAAAAAGTCCCTCCACTGCTTACATGATTCCGGCCGATTGAGTAGCTGAAACCGAGAAAGGAAAAAATGTCGTTAAACTGGAAGGTATTTCCTGTACAATGACGTAGGATTTTCGAAAAATATGAAGATCTAACAAAATGGCGTAGTTATGAAGAAAAAAGTTTGTTTTCTTGCCTATAAAATGGTCGTTGTTTTCAATGCCAAATCGTCAATTTTCATCCAATCAAAAATATCTTACGTCATTGTAGAGTAAATATATTCAGGAGCACTCAGTTCAAATTTCAAGTCAATCAGATTATTGTTTTTTGAGTTACAATGTCAGCAAATTTGAAAAATCTCATTTCGAGAAAAACGCGTTTAAAGATTTAACTATCGGTGCTTGTAAGATAAAATGATATTTACCATAAAAACTGCTAATTACAGGATATTCTTGAAAGTATGAACTGTTGAAAATGGCAAAAAAAATTGATTTTTTAAAAGTGTCACACTGGTATAGCTCCTTAAAACTAATTAACTTATATTAACCCTTAATAGTCACACTGAGTCCACGGTACCCAGGCCCTTTTTTAACCTGGAATACTGCTCACTAAAATCGATAAATTGGGTTTTGTGGCACCATCTAACGATAGTTTGGATCTTCAACTTCTGTACCGAGACGGTAGATTTTGAATGTGCGTACGCGTTTCATTCTTTCCTTCTAAATTGCACCTGCGTTGGATAAAACAAATATACTTTTTGAAAAGTCCACAGAAACCGCTATGTCTATTTCAAAGTACATTGTTTCCAGATTATAAAACCATTTTTTTTTGTCAATAATTACAAGTTACAGCAATTTTTGTAAAAAAAGTCATTTTTCACCAGTTTTTTTGCATAATTTTTTTACATATTTAAAATTTAATTTTTGATTTCTAATCAATTTCCTTGTATTAAACAAGGTTCAAATTATACCTCACTATTTTTTTCATATCGCTCAATGCGTTATTTCATTATTTATAACAATGTAAAAACGCCTGGATCCCATGGACTCATGACTATAACGTGATTCTAGCTAAGTGTGACTACTAAGGGTTAATCTTTTAATTTTGGAAGCAAAGAAATCAATTTTTCTCATTGTTACCATACAATATATATTTTCAAACTTTTATTTTTCCCATCTTACCCCGTATGCGGGCCAAGACGAAACAGCGCTGGGAGAATGATGGGACACGAATTATTGGCATCTTTCGCATATAAAAGTAGTTTAATTCTCAATACCAGCCATTTGATAAGCCAATCGTCTAAGTTCTGTAGCATTTAGTCCGAATAATTTTGCATCCATATTATTTTAATTTTTTTATTATATTATATTAATGATTTTTATTATATTATATTATATTCCGTTTTTATTATATTATATTATATTCCGTTTTTATTATATTAATGATTAGTACTTTCATTGCGTTTACCTACCTGTCTCTAATCAATATCAGCAACTGAAATGAACTGAAACGATGATAAACTTTACCAAAACTTAGATCGTTTTCTCAAAACTCGATATTGTTTTCTCACTCGAGAAGCGTGCTTTCGCCACAGTTGATACTTCGCCCTCATTCACCTCCCCACCGCCCAACCAACCTAAACGGGAGCACTGTCCTCGCACACACTGTTTAGTAGCAAGGCTTGTGATTCATCTTCCCCGCGTCTTCGTCAGATGTCATTTCACTCGATGATAAACGAAAATCAGTAAATTGTTAAATATTCGTGTTCGTATAAAAAGTATCTTAACAGAACTTCAAAAAACCCCCAACGCAAAATTAAAACATTCTCATGTTGCAACAAAAATGCCAACAATTATCTCCAGACGAGGCTTCCGTTGCAATCGCGTTCAGAAACACATAAAACTCGTGGACTCGAATAAACAATGCGCTGGCATCGCCATTGAGAACGGTACGTTTACGAGGATGATAAACTTTGAACATAACTGTAAAATAACAAATAAGCCCAAAGGCAAACAAAAAAACAAGATCCACTGAAACTCAAAATAAATAAATATTCTGAGCAGTAATAATCCATGCTTTAGAGGGCCTAGGGGAAATGCTAATAATAATAATTGATGTGGAAAACAATGTGTGAATAAAAGATACCTGAAACTGAACTGAGGATGATAAAGTTTCGAGCTATGTTCGCGACAGCCGCTAAATCTTCAGCAATGAGGAAATCTCATGCGTCGCTGAGATCGGAGTCCTCGCATCCCCGGCCAGGCACCTCCCGCAGATAGTGGAAGTAAACTCCCGCAATTAATTTTTTCTAACGAAGTCAGTCAATCTTAAGACGACGACAGCCGCTGAAGGAATCCATTAGTAGGCTTATAACGAGGCAACGCGAGAGGAGCGTTTTCCTTGGATGATCCTTACGTATATCATTGCGCGCGAAGGGCAAGAGAAAAAGGACGAGCGAGAGAGAAGAAGAGAAGGAGATTCGTGAACCATCGTCGCTTTAGGAGATTCGAGCTTTTGTCCAAGATAATAAGCCACCATTGTTAGAATAGGTGGAGGATCGACGTCCGACGAATACGCAGCGCCTTATTGTCCATACATTTTCGTATATGTATATAGCAAGTGGACCACGAATCCCGAAGATAAGAGCCCGGGGATTCTAATCGGCGAGACTCCCGCATGGATCGTGAGCTTTCGCCCTCTCTCTCTCTCTCTCTCTCTCTCTCTCTCTCTCTCTCTCTCTCTCTCTC
>OZ023312.1:38276259-38316259 GCA_964007375.1 Ophion obscuratus | reverse complement strand
TCAATGATTTCAAATTCATTTTTCAGTTTGGTTTTCACATCACGTAGTTTATTTCCATCATTACTTGCCATTACGATGTCGTCCACGTATAACAGTAAAATAAGGACTTTACTCTTCTTTCCCCACATAAATAGACAAGGCTCATTCTCATCAGTTTTTCAATCCTACACTTCATGCTACCTCAGTGAATCTGTTATCCCATCTCTTAGAGCTGATTCCTAGGCCATACAATGCTCAGTTCAGCTTACAACCTTTATTGTGCTTTTCTTTTGATGTAAAATTCGCACCGTCTGGGATCTCTATATAAATTTCCTCATCGATTAATCCATTCAAGAAGACAGTCTTTACATGTAATTAGTACACCTCTAAATCGTACTTATTCATTATCGTAAACACCGATCTTATTATAAACAGTCGTGTTACTGGAACATAAGTTTCCTTCAAATCATAATGGTTCGTGTCCTTGAAGCCTGTGATAACTAACCGTGCTTTATATTTTGTTTCATTGTCAATTTCAGTCTTTCACTTAAAAACCTATTTAGAGTCTATGTTAGCCCTTCGGCCATCGCTCATGGTACCAAGTCTATCTACCAATGTCTACACCTCGTTTTTGTACATGGAATTTAATTCTTTACCTACAGCTTTCAGTCAATTTTCATGCTCTTTGGATTCCATCGCTTCTCTGTATGACACTGGGTCTTGATTGATCTGTGCCACATTACATGGCAGGCACTATCTTCGACATGACTTATTGCCTTTTTTTTATTCTCATCAAATAGTACTGTTGCATGTAGCAAATTGACTTTCTCTTTCTCATCTTTTATTATGCCCATGAAACTAGAATCATTGACATTCTTTGAGTCACTTGTAACCGCAATTCAAACAGGGATTTGTTTCTTAGGTCGCCCTCTTTTTCTTTTCACATCTCCCTCCTGTTTCGAGTTTTCTTCCTCTTCATCCTCGTCTGTATTACAGTCGATCAACCACTTCTCTTTATTTGTTTCAATGTACTGGACTGGCCAATCTTTTATACGATCCTTTTCATATTTATCTCCATATACTAGCTTTTCATTAAAGCGCGCATCTCTGCTTTCGTAAAATTTCCCTTCTTCAGGTTTCAAAAACTGATATCCGGTAGGTGTATGGCCCACCAGAATCACGCATCTTCCTTCAAACCTAAGCATAGGATCAGTTTTCCTTTAAACTTTAATGTAAGCAACACAGCTAAATCGCGTCAGCTGATTCACATCATAGATTTTATTTGACGCAAATCTTTTCATTGGGGTAATCATGTCATTCGATTTGCAACCATACACAGCAGCACTTAATGCAAGGTCCCACCTGTTTTCGGGTAGTTTCGCATCGTACATTGTCCTCACCTTTTTCTGTATGGTTTGATTAAACCTTTCAGCTACACCATTACGTTCAGATGTATCTAGACTCGCAAGTTGTTACTCTGCTCCTAGTATCTTTATGACGTCAATAGTATACCCACCGATATATTCAGGACCTTGATCCGTACGCTGACAGCATACTTTCGCATCTCTACCTAACAAGTTCCAAGCGGCTCTCACAAATGCTTCGAAACAGTGACCTGTTTCGCTTTTTGCTTTCATCGAATAGGCCATTGCTAATCTCGAATAATCATCTATAAATACACCAATTTACTTATACCCTTTGGGGTAAGATGCTGGACTAATGGGTCCCATGGTATCCGAATGAATAATTTGTAAAGGTTCAGTCGCTCATCTCCGTACTGAACCGAATGGTATTTTATTAAACTTAGCAATTTTACACACCTCGCAACCAATTATTGACTGTTCCAAAATCACGTTTTACCATTCTTTATTCTCCGATAATTTCTTTTGGGGAGCTTTGAGATAAGCCAGAGAAGTGTGACCTCATCTTATATATCAAAGCATGGCTTTCTTATTCTTTTCGAAAAGTTGATAATTTTTTTTTTTTTCCGAATTGTGACTCCTCTGACAATTCCATTTTGGGTAGCTCGTCTATATCTTGGAACTTCCTGTCCCAAAGTAATGTATTGAATTTTGAGTTTTCATACGTTACTTTCTTTTTGCTCTTACCATTATTGTCCAACTTCGTATTTCCCTTCGTTATGTCATTCTCGTCTCTTTCTTCAGTAACATAATTTTTATCTAGCTTCAGTTTCCTTACGACAATTTTATACTCATCGGTGTCGTCGACTACAGTCTCATCTTTGATTTGTTCATTAAATTCTGTCTTATTATTTTCAAATGTATCTCTTGCGGTGTATCTCTTACGCTTCTTGTTTTGTATCTTATTCTATCATTGGCTTCACTATCACTCTCAATCAAGTTAGCTATAATTGTTCTACTCTTGTTATTACAGTTTATTTTATTTCCGTTTTTGTCATGACTCCTTTCGAATTCAATTATCCAATACGGCTTGTTGTACACTCCGGTGATGAAATATTCTTTGGAAACTGGATCGAATATGTCAATTTTCTTATACCGAGTTCCATTTCGGCAAATTTTCTCAACGACAATTGTTCTCAATCTCAATTGTTCTTTCATCATCTGACTTGACTGCAATTGCACCTACTCCCTCCGTTTTTAAGTCTGCTAGCGAATCTTTGTTGGCACATCTAATTATACCGTAATCCGTCTCATTGGTGTTTACATTTTTGTAACCACCCCTACCTCTATTATTTCTAGATCTCTTCATATCTCCGAATTTCTCTTCATGTTCTCTCTTTTCACCTAATCTCTCATTATCGTAGTAGCCTTTGCCACCCCTCATATTTTGCTTGTAATTGTCATATCGGTAGTAAAACCACGATAACCCTGCCTCCTACAGGTGCTGATTGTTTTATCCCTTTTTTTTTCATTGAGCAATCAACAGCTTTATGCTGAGTTATTTGACCACATTCGTAGCATTTTTTTTTCAACCCAGTGCCTTGGACCTGTAGTAGCAAAAGCTTGGGCTCCTCATAAGTAAACCCTTTTCCTGTAGCTTTTTTTTTTTTTTTTTTTTTTTGTCATGAACTATACCGACTGTACCTCAGGGACTGTCGTCATGATTGCATTGAAAAACGCGTCTCTCTTCTGAACTTCTGACTGTGGAGTGACTGCCGATAAGTTATCATAATTCCTGACTACTTCTTCGAATTTATCGCAAAACTCTGTAGCCTTTTATTTATTTGAATACTGTTTCAGGTTATACAATTGTTTTCTCGAAGTCGTAGAGATTAGATTACTCTCGCATTTCTTTGTCTCTCTGATCTTTAGAATCTCTACTGGGTCTTTTATTTGTATAACCTCCGAGTGGTAATTTTGATGTAGGTGGTTTATCAAAACATCCCTTACTCTATACTTTTGTTTTTCAATGAGAGTTGGATCTAAATTTTCGTTCGTAGCATTTTCAGGATCAAATATATGAATTCATTCGAGAGTCCTCAACTCAGACGTCAATTAATCATGGAAATGTTCAAACTAAGTATTAAGTGTTATCTTGTAGTCACATTGTATACCAGAATTTTTAACGATAACTTCGAATTTGAATGTCTCCTTTACTTGATTCGCATCTCTTCTACTTGATTCGCATCTCAGACAGTCAAATTTCTCATTTGCTCGTTTTTTTTTTTTTTATTTTAATTAATTAATTAATTTTATTTTTTTGATATCTTCGAATTTGAATGTCTCTTTACTTGATTCGCATCTCAGACTATCAGATTTCGCATTTTCTCGTATTTTTGTCGTATCTCAATTTTTCCATTTCTTCTTTTAAAATCTTTGAGATTTATTGTTTAACTCACCTCTCGTCTCCTGAGTTGCAATTTCATTTTCTTTCTCCTGTACAATATACTCATCTCTTTCTTTCTCAATCTCTCGATAATTTTGCATTAATTTGCCCTACTCAGTCTCACTACTTCCTTTATCCGTAGTTTTTGCTTGCTTTGCAAACGCATCTCTTCGTTTTTCCGAATTCTTTATTTATCTCTTTTTGCCTTTTTTGTCATAGTAGTTTGTGAGTTCAATAATGCATCTTGGTATTGCTTCAGCGTATTTGTTGAGGCTGTGCAAAATGATTTTACCAGAGACATCATTCCCTCTACTTTTGTTTCATCTGTTTGAGCCCGATCTGTCTGTTTTGATAGTTGCTCCCTCATCTCGTTGACTCATTTCGCCTCGTTTTCATTTTGCTCTCCGCCACTCTTCTCATTTTTTTTGTCTATCCTCATCTATCCTTACGGCATTCGCATCTACTCTCGTCATCTCTTCCATCTCATCTCTTCTCATCTCATCTCTTCACATCTCATCTCTTCTCATCTCATCTCTTCACATCTTATCTCTTCTCATCTCTTCTCATCTCATCTTTTTGCCTATCCTCATCTCCTCTCAAGGCGTTCGCATCTACTCTTTTGTCGTTATTTCTTCACATCTCTTCCTCCTTCTCACCACAACTCGTCTCAGTCAGTTTTTCTTCGGATTATTCCGGCGGCTTTCCGCTCCTTGTGTAACCACCCATGGGCCTTCCCCTTTTTGTTCTTCAATCCATCGAGTCAAAACACACCACTCTGCCTCATCTATTGTGCTTTTATCGGTTATGTAATGATTTGGTTAAGAACATTAAATTTCATTTACACTTGGAGCTGTGCCTCAAATCTGGTTGACTGAACACAAGTATGGCCAGATTGAAGCGAGCAATTGCATATGCCATCCGAACTCAAGATCGTACATACAACCACTCTAGTGACCCGGACAGTAACTAAATGCACAGCAACAATTACTTCCCGAGTCACCCGCCAGAATTTTCATTGTATACTTCATAGCTTTGGGTGGATCTGAATTTTTCCTCTGTACATTTCAACTGTGTGAAATCAACGCGATTTTTAATTCAATTTATTTTGTGTGCACACAATTTGAAAGCCATAACACACGTGCTTGATATGGTTCTTTTCGCATCTCCACATGAAACCACACCGTCTCTCCACTGATTTCCAGTGTAACCTCTTTTCTAACATGATTCGTGCCGAGACGAAAGTTGTCTGTACCGGTTGACAAAGTTGATCAACATTTCCTCATCTCGAATTTCTGCAGAAATTTTGTTTATTCATTTTTCTTAACGTTAAATCTGATCTCATAATTTTTAATTAGTCGCATCGCTATTTTCCCCCTCTTTTCATACGTATGAAATAACAATAATTTTATTAATTTTAATCAACAATTAAATAATAATAAGCGCTCTTTTGAGTCGATGGGGTCGCGCTTTTCGAGTCGGCGGTGGGCGAGTTCCTTTCTTTGTACGTAGTATACGCATCGTATACGTTGATGTTCCATCTCTCTCCCACTTTTTCCAACGACGAGCGCGCTCACCGCTCAGCGCTGCCTATACCGCGCTCTTGCATGCCACAGACGCATATGCCACGCTTTTCTCCTTTGTTCTAAGGAATCACAAAACACGCTTTAGCGTGGCCTGGCCACTTATTGTCACATCTTTACGTTTCTCAATATTCACTTTCACACTGTGTCTAAAAATTCTATTCGCGCACATGTCAATATCTATCAATTTTTACTTGCTTTGACCCGAGTCGGCGCAACTGCTTCTAGCATTTTACTTTTCTTTGTCGTTGTCCATTTTTCTTTTATCGCGTCTTTTCTATTTTTTTCCGTTCTTCACTTTTAACACAGTAATTTTCTCATAAAATTGTCGTTATTAATTGGCGCAGTGGAAGCGTGCCTGGGCCCATAACCTGTTGGAGGTTTTATTCTGGCAGAGCCAAATAACAGACACACAAATGTAGTTTTAATAAAAGACTTTATTCCACGCTACGCATCTCACGACTGTGTTCTCCCGATTCGGGACTCGAACCGACTAGACGTGCTAGGATACAGAATAGAAGGCGTGAGGGCCGACCAGTCACATGCACGCATACATACGAGCGTAAAGCGGTTAGGCGCTATATTTCTCACAATTGCTCTTTTTCCCGGCCACGAGCTAAATATAACTCGTTAATTTGACGGGTCTGCACATGCTTGGGGCCCATAAAAAAAGTCGATTGTCATTGACGAAACGATACGATCTGTAAAATATTTTCAACTCCGTAGACTTATTTTTTTTTCAACACCCTGTACTCGTTTTTTCAACTGTCGAGCTGACAATTGTGACTGTATATACTTGTGCACACCTTAAGATTTTGATAGTAATCTTCTTGATTGCCCGAAAGTAGTTGAACTATGCGGCTAGGGTATTGTTTGGGTTTGTTTAGGTTATATACGATACTCACTTTATAGATATTCGTACTTATGGATATTCGACTTATGGACATTCACTTATTGATATTTACTTATGGATATTCACTTATGGATATTCACTTATGGATATTCACTTTTGGATATTTACTTATGGATATTTACTTATGGATATTTACTTATGGATATTCACTAACGGATATTTACTTATGGATATTTACTTATGGATATTCACTTATGGATATTTACTTATGGATATTTACTTATGGATATTCACTTATGGATATTCGACTTATGGATATTCTACCCCAATCGGCACGGTACGTCGATGGGTATGTCGGCGGGACACCCTGTGTATATCGGAGACTGGTACCACGACGCTTTGCCGCGTCCTTTCCCCCGATCTCCTCGTCAATCGGCTCGGCGGACCCGCCTCGAACAAGCCGTTGATGTCAGAGACCCTCTCTTTCCTTCACAAAGGGCCCTTTCTCAATTCGTGTCCTTATTGCCAGACGCACGCACTCATCTAAAGTAGTTTCCCTTTCTGGCCCTTCGTTTCTTTCTCTACCACTCCCTATCTCTTTCTCTCTCTTCCTGTTTCTCCCTCTCTCCTATTTTTTCACTTAACTTTACTCTCTTTTCGATCCAATCACGTGGTTCATGTTTTTGTCACCGCGACGTGGCACAACGTGTATTTATATCTCTGCGATTAAGGCCTTAGGCCTCAGTAACGGGTATAAAATCATGTGCGAATTTAATCATTTTTTTCGTATGAAAAAGTGGTTCACTCATAAAATTAATTACACGTCCCATTTAGTATGAATATGAAGTTGTTGGGAAGTATATATATATATATTTTTTTTTTTCGATGCACAAAATGGCCGACTATTAATATTTTCGTTTGTTATCTTTTTTTAGGCGCTCCGCGGCGTGACATTTAGCATCCACAATTTTTTACCTAGAACGAAAAACAAAAATTCTCGTCAATCTACATTAGAGTACCTAGAGAAGTACGTACGGAATTAAAAAAATATTGTTTTATTCAAAAGTTGTAGGTATTTGAACTTAAGAAATGGATTTTCAGTGAAAAATTTCGTTACAACTGCTCATAAACTGCTCATAAAATGAAAAGTTTTCGATTAATCAGAAATTCCGTACGTACTTCTCTGCGAAATGCAATTAGAAACATAACTTTTAAATTTGAAGTAAATCGAGTGAAAATTGTTGAAGTTATTTGTCACGCCAATTGGAAAAAAGCTGTTGCGGGAAGTTTCGAGTAGTCGGCCACTTTGTACAGTGAAAAAAAAAAAAATTCTAACAGCTTAATATTCATACTAAATGGATGTGTAATTAATTTCATGAGTGAATCATTTTTTCATACGAAAAAAATTGATAATTTTTCGGATAAATGACTGTAATTAAATGACACCATTTTTGACACTTCTGGTGAAATTGACGGACAGGTGTAGCTCAGGGTAACAAAAGAAACATGCTCACATGGTCAGCGTTGATGACGTTAAAGCTTGCATCGTTGGAAAGCAACGTAGAATCATTTTCTGTCTTTCCCAATTTTCTTTCACAAACCCGAATATTTAACGATTAACTGATTTTCGTCTATAATGAAGTAAAAATAGGTCCCGGTATACTGGTAAAATTTCGAGTCGAGTTACCGAACTTTTAACGAAAAATTGCGTCTTTAAAAATCGTCTCATTTATACGCCAGTTTGTGGAGATGACACACTGGCTACAGTTTTATCTAATAATTCATACACTAAAGAACTCCATATAAATTGCTCACGCGTGTAAAAAATTCAATAAATTTCGTACCGACGAAAAAACAGGGTGTCACCGAATATTTAAAGAAAACATGAATGATAAAACTTGGAAAAATGTGACTAGCAGAAGAAGCTAGTCACATTTCGTTCAAGCTTTGTAGCCGCGACTTCTCAGAGAAAATGTAAAAATGTCTAAATCTACTGAGTTTGTGCGAATTTTTTTATTCCAGTTTATCGTTGGGTTCCATAATTGATTGTGAATTACTTTTATTAAACGTCACTGTAATTTAACAATGATCCAGAAGGGCCCTGCTTATGTCCCCACAAAATACGGTCCTTCGCGAAAAGAATATCTTAAGGGGTCTTCTCACTTTAGACGCTAAAAAGTCTATTTTCATGATTTTTTTTCGATAGGTTTATATCATAGATATTGGTATAAAAGTTGTTACACTTGATAAATACACTTTCGAAATACATTCAAAAAATGTGTTATGTATTTATGTAACCCAAACAAACTTTAAACGCGTTTTTCTCGAAACAACGTTTTTCGACGGCTTGCTGATAATTCACATACTTGCTGATAATTGCACATATTCTTTACAACTACAGCTATAGCACATATCAAGGATTTTTTTTAATTTTCATATTCACTAATTATTTTTTACCAGAAACGGTAAAAAAAACACGTTTTTTTTCAAGAAATGTCCGCCATTTTGTTATTTTTGCATATATAAAAAATTGTATGATATGCGCTATAGCCATTAACGTACTGAATATAAAACCGTTTGATTTTTTTGTTTCGGATGATCCATCTCCGAGATTTCATCAACACCGCAGACCTACAATTATGTAGGATCTTTTTTAACGACCATTTTCGGCTATAAATAGTGACTTAAGGGGAGATATACACCTAGGAGCCGAAAAAGGTCATTTTTGTGAATTTTTTTGGAGGAAAACTATTTGAAACTTCGGATTGGGGTTTCAATAATCTAAAAGTATACATTCAAGTATACTATAATATTCAATATATTCAAAATATTCAGTATATTCAAATAGACTGAATATTTGAATATTGATTCGAATACACTGAATATACAAATATACTGAAATATACTGAATAAATATTCAAATATTCAGTATATTCAAAAATAAGTTTAATTTTCTTTATTCAAAAATATCAAAATATACAAGGATATTGTATGATCCTTGGACCGTCGTAAAAAAATCTGCGTATATGGTACCCACTGGCGTTTCTTCAAAAATCATCTGAAAAAAAAAAAACCAAAAAGATTATTAAATTAGATACTATAATCTAGTACTTGTCATAGCCGATTTTGAAAATATCGATTTATGACAAAATGGCGGACGTTTGAACATAAATAGTGATTTTTGGGCCAAAAATTAGTTATTATTTTGCCTATAAAACAAAAACTAAGTAACAGAAAAAAAATCCTATGAAAAGTACTAGATAATGGTGTATGGAATAACCACAAAAAACCTCAAGGCAATCGGTTCATTGGTTTTCGAGAAATTTTGGGTACCGATTTGAAAAACGTGGTTTTGAGAAAAACGCGTTTGAACATTTGGGAATTAATAAATCATGAAATTTGTCAAATTACATGGAATCATCGATACCAGGCCCATAGTGTAGGTCTTGTACGGTCGACGGAATGTTCATCGCTTCTAAATCCTCGACCTCGACCATCTAGGTGTATATCTCTCCTTAAATAAATTGATTTTTTTTTCAAATGTATTTCAAAAGTGTATTTATTAAGTCTAACAACACCTTTTGTATCAATATCTATAATATAAACCTATCAAAAATATTCATCAAAATGGCCTTTTTAGCGTCTAAAGTGACAAGACCCCTTAAGCTATGAAAATCACGTGAACAATTTTAAGGTCTTAATCCAGCGACTCACAGCCTAAATCTACAAAATACGATTTTCGATAATAATAAACATAAGTAATTGACAGGAACTTTTAAGCATTATCCTATTATCTTCGACTTTTCGCTGACTTTCGATCTCGATTTCCATTTTCTCGCATTCAGCAATCGCCCGGAAATAGTCCCCAAGGCAGAATTAATCGAATCAGAGCCTCAATCAATCCCTTTCCTTCTTAATCTTCTCTCTCCCTTTTGTTTTCTTTCTCTCGCGCCTTCTGGCTCCGCGTCTCCCCCTCCCTCCCTCTTCCTCACTTCACCGCCCTCTTCAACACCTCCGAAACCACCTGATCAGAACTTTTCAGGACTCGTCTCATTCACTTATCGCTTATGCCAATTAAGGAGTCCAAATTCTCCAACGGTTGTCAAAAGTTTTTATTCCCGAATATTCCATTGTCCAGTTACGTTGCGCGATATGAGCATTATATTTATGATCTTGAAGTTTGCATCGTTGAAATGCAACGAAAATTCTTCGGTATATTTTCATTCCCTCCTTTTTATCTTTTTACAAAATATTTGTATGCAGCTAGCTTTGCGCTATAGATCCCTAAATATGTGGTTTTGCATTGAAGTTTGCATCGTTGGAGCGCAACGAAAGATTAGTAGCCCGAACTTTTTTTTGTTGTATATTTTGGCTATGAAAAACACTCAAACGTTTTTTAGGATACTCGTCAGAAACGTAAGGCCAAAATTTGCAGGATAAGATTTTGGATGATGAAGAAAATGGAGAAATAAAAATTGAAATAGAATTTTCGTTGCGTTCCAACCATGCGAACTTCAACATCGTCCCTAATTGAGCTACTCAAAATATAATTGATGGATTTTCGTAACGAAGTTTAGCTGCGATAAATTGGAGCAATTGAAAAATAATCATTTTCATTGCATTCCATCGATGCAAACTTCAATTCTATCATTATTTTATTTTATTTTGAGGACGACGTAATACACCGGTTGGCTATATAGAACGTTCGAATGTTCACAATCTTCCGAGAATGGTTCACGTTTTGTTTTTCTTTACTCTCAATTACCTGACAATTGTTTTTCCATACCCTTTATTACCTGACACCGTTTTTGCGAGTCTACCCGCAGCGTTACGGAGAACACTTACGCATGAGTCATTCTTATATCTTTTTATACACAGACATTTTATATATATATATATATATATATATATATATATATATATATTAGACTGATTCAAAAAAAAAAATTCCTTCTGGATTCTCGTGCTATTGTTGGGCACTGATAAAACAAAATTTCTCTAAAAAGATGGGCGCGGTGACTCAATTTTTAGAGGTGGCTATCTCGACTTTTTTGTATTTGAATTTTTTTTAACGAACTTATTGCATTTAAGCATAGTCATGGCTTCGGATTACGGATAAAAATCACATCCAGCAGCTTTTTCGTAACAAAAATAAACTCTAACAATTTGAAAAGGGTGCAATATTCACAATTCAAATCCAGGTAGATCAATAATGGCGTCTATACTACTCTCGTTATTCATGTAGATTTATTTATACGCATTAACATTTCGCACTTTTTACGAAAAATTAAATTATAAGCTTTTATTCATAAATCGTATATTTACATTTTCAAAATGCTACGCTTATATTATCTTCAAACTCATTTACATTTCTTCCCAGCCATTCTCAAGTTCGTTAACATTTTGGGCAGAACGAAAATGTGCAACGTTGAACAGTTTGTCCAAATCTCTCTTAAATTTACGCTCCTTCGATATTTGTGACGGCAAATTCTTTTTAACTCGATTTTTTAAAAGTTGTTTCCAGACTAGATGGAGTTTTATTGATTTCAAGATTGCGTTATTCAATCGACGCGTTGGAATTTCAGTACATTTCCATTGTTCGAAAATTTCTTTCATCGTTTCGTGTGCACTTCGACGTATGGTCAGTTTTTCTCTGTTATGTTTGTAAAAGAACAAACTCAAAACTTTCCCGATTTTTATCCGTAATCCGAAGCCATGACTATGTTTAAATGCAATACGTTCGTTAAAAAAAATTCAAATACAAAAAAGTCGAGATAGCCACCTCTAAAAATTGAGTGACCGCGCCCATCTTTTTAGAGAAATTTTGTTTTATCAGTGCCCAACAATAGCACGAGAATCCAGAAGAAATTTTTTTTTTTGAATCAGTCTAATATATATATATATATATATATATATATATCCATTCATAACAGGGTGTCCTGTTATGAATGGATAATCCTGCAACTGTCGATAGGTCAGATCATGTCCTACTATATGCTGGAATTTCAGTTTAGTAACAGTCCCGGTGAGGGTCAAAATGTCCCATGACCAAATATAGAACGACAAAGATTTCGAAACGACAGAATTATGAACTCTCAAAATAACGAAGGTTAAATTATTCGAAATGTTATCCTTTGACCGATGACGAAATCGAATAACTATTACACCAAAGGATTATTTATTCGAGAGCTCATTTATTCGAGAATATATATTCAGATAGTCTGCAGTTTGAGTCATACAAATACAGATTCGAACAATCTACAACATTCATATCTCCAAAATAGAAAAAAGTGAGTATCTAATATTCGGTAATACCGTCTATAGCAAAAAGCCATATATCGAGACTACAAACTTCGAATGTGCAGATCTTAGAAACGCAAATGATCGATGGTCCGAAATGGCGAATACCTAAATGGCGAACATGGCATGGCTGCCTGACGCGACTGACCACTAACGCCATCTGCCATCTTCATTCTGAAGCGCAAGTAGTATCGCTCGATCCCAAGTTTTCGCTATCCGGACCGTTCGCCATTTTGGCCCATCGCTATTTTATCTGATCGAATTTTTGGTCCTTCGCTTTAATCAATTCGAAATTGTAAACTGTCGTAATATTTACAATTCGAAGATTTGACGTCTCCAATTGTTTGATGTGTACATACAGGCGAATCGGTATTGTATCTCTCATTATTTTGTTAAATCTGATACTTGTTTTTGCTATAAATCAACTTCGAGATTTTTGTATTCACAATTTCGATGAACTATTTTACAGCCTATCATAAAATTGACGTATCTATTTTGGAACGTGTGTCATTGCTGAATTCGAAATTTCGGTCCTTCTGAATATTGATGGTTCGAATTTCTGATCCCCGACCGAAGTCCCACGGTTTCGAGATTTTGGGCTTTATGTTATTTTTTTTGCTCATCTGCTTTTGGTACTTCCGCGTGCCATTTCTACAAATGATATGACAATAACTAAGCAACTATATTGCATACGATCTTTTTCATAAATTTTCTTCACATTCAAGGTTAAAAAGCAGACTTTTCTAGATAAAACAAATAACCAAGAGTATTTTTTTAACCGAGCAAAAAAAGTTATCATTTGTAGAAATGGCATGCGAAAAACCAAAAACAGATGATTTTTATCTCGAAAAGTCGTGGGACTTTTATTAAACTGAAATTCCAGCGTATAGTAAGACACGATCTCACCTATCGACGGTTGCAGGATTATCCATACATAACAGGACACCCTGTATATATACGCGCACGTATAGAATAGTGGCCGAAATGATAGGTTCGCTATCACACACTGTCATATTACGCGAGTGCGAGTGAGGGTGCTCGTGGGTGTGTGTGTATGAGGGTTACGTATCGACGCACACATATATATCCGTAAACTGATGCGTGTGCGATGATTCAGATTCGGTTAGTCAGACGTGTAGGCCATGCGGGACAATACATTTCCTCTTATAACATCGGGATAATACGTAATTAGCTTATATTATCGCGAAACTCAAAGCTGTCAATACATGTACTTGCGTCAATTGGGGTGAGAATGTGAGAAGTTTATCTGCGAAGTTTGCATCGTTGGAACGCAACGAAAATAATTTTTTTGCCAATTGACAATTTTTTTCTAGCAAATCAAAGCTACTGTGAACTTTTCTAAGATTCTTATCAGAGACCTACAACTTAACCCATTAACGCCCAAGAATCGCGATTTTTTTCCTTCATTTTCGAGCCAGATTTTTATTATATAAAAAAAATCATAAAAAATGAAGAGATACGTTCCCTAGTATTTTCGAGGGTTCTCTTTCAGAATCTGGGGTCAAAATCGGGTTTTGTTCATTAGGAAAAAAAATATGGCGGCTTTTAAACAAAAAAACAGCAAAAATCGATGATACTTTTTTTTCAAATTTTTTTTTCACCTCGAAGCCGTTGAAAAGTCCGGTTTTTTGTTCAACCATGGGTTGCATAGAATAGTGACGATTGAACAATCAATTTTTTTAATTCGTCGTTGTCAACATTTTCACCCCCAAAATGGCGCTTTTTACCCCCTGAGTGACACGAAAAATTTCACGCTCGGTGTCCCAAATGAAAAGTAGTTGGATTTGGACGAAAATTGGTACTCAGAGGTTTTTGAGGTCGCTGATTACGATTCTGTTCTCAAAATTCCGAAATTCAAAATGGCCGATCCAATATGGCGGACACAAATGCAAAAGTTCATTTGAATTGGATAAAACGTGGCACTCGGGGACTTTCGAGGTCGCTGATTATGATTCTGCTCTCAATATTCCGAAATTCAAAATGGCGGATCCAATATGGCGGACACAAATGCAAAAGTTGATTTGGATTGGATAAAACATGGCATTCGGGGGTTTTCGAGGTTGCTGATTATGATTCTGCTCTCAAAATTCCGAAATTAAAAATGGCAGATCCAATATGGCGGACACAAATGCAAAAGTTCATTTGAATTGGATAAAACGTGGCACTCGGGGGTTTTCGAGGTCGCTGATTATGATTCTGCTCTCAAAATTCCGAAATTAAAAAGGGCGGATCCAATATGGCGGACACAAATGCAAAAGTTCATTTGAATTGGATAAAACGTGGCACTCGGGGGTTTTCGAGGTCGCTGATTATGATTCTGCTCTCAAAATTCCGAAATTCAAAATGGCGGATCCAATATGGCGGACACAAATGCAAAAGTTCATTTGAATTGGATAAAACGTGACACTCGGGGGTTTTCGAGGTCGCTGATTATGATTCTGCTCTCAAAATTCCGAAATTAAAAATGGCGGATCCAATATGGCGGACACAAATGCAAAAGTTCATTTGAATTGGATAAAACGTGGCACTCGAGGGTTTTCTAGGTCACTTATTATATTTCTGCTCTCAAAATTCGAAAGCCTTTGGATATTTAAATACTTGGTATTTTCAGGTATTTGAATACCCAAAGGCTTTCAAATTTATCCAATTCAAATGAACTTTTGCATTTGTGTCCGCCATATTGGATCCGCCATTTTTAATTTCGGAATTTTGAGAGCAGAATCATAATCAGCGACCTCGCAAATCCCCGAGTGCCACATTCCATCCGATACAAATGAACTTTTGCATTTTTGTCCGCCATATTGGATCCGCCATTTTTAATTTCGGAACTTTGGAAGCAGAATCATAATCAGCGACCTCGAAGACCCCCGAGTGTCACGTTTTATCCAATTCAAATGAACTTTTGCTTTTGTGTCCGCCACATTGCATCCGCCATTTTGAATTTCGTAATTTTGAGAGCAGAATCATAATCAGCGACCTCGAAAACTCTCAAGTGCCACGTTTTATCCAATTCAAATGAACTTTTGCATTTGTGTCCGCCATATTGGATCCGCCATTTTGAATTTCGGAATTTTGAGAGCAGAATCATAATCAGCGACCTCAAAAACCTCCGAGACCAATTTTCGTCCAAATCCAACTACTTTCATTTGGGACACCGAGCGTGAAATTTTTCGTGTCACTCAGGGGGTGAAAAGCGCCATTTTGGGGGTGAAAATGTTGACAATGACGAATTAAAAAAATTGATTGTTCAATCACTATTCAATTCAATTGTTCACTATTCTATGCACCCGTGGTTGAAAAAAAAACCGGACTTTTCAACGGCTTCGAGGTGAAAAAAAATTTTGAAAAAAAAGTGTCATCGATTTTTCCTGTTTTTTTTTTGTTCAAAAGCCGCCATATTTTTTTTCCTAATGGACAAAACCCGAATTTGACCCCAGATTCTGAAAGAGCACCCCCGAAAATACTAGGGAACGTATCTCTTCATTTTTTATGATTTTTTTTATATAATAAAAATCTGGCTTGAAATTGAAGGAAAAAATCGCGATTCTTGGGCGTTAATGGGTTAAATCTATCAACAGTGATTTTGTATAACAATGAAAATGGAGAAAAACGAAAATGAAAAAGAATTTTCGTTGCATTCCAACGATGCAAACTTCGATGTAACTGTAATTATCCGAAAAATGGATGGTCTTGAATTTTTCATCGTTGGAATGCAACGAAAATTCTTTTTTATATTACTGTTTCCGAATTTTTATTATTTTACCATATATTGATGTGCAGATTCAAATGCCGGATGTCTAAATAACCGACTTAAAGAATGCTTGACACGTGTTTTCGTTACGTAAATTACTCACAAGAAATTGGAGCAATTGAAAAATAATCATTTCCATTGTATTCCGAAGATGCAAACTTTAAGGGGCTATAGCAGTGAGAACGCTGAAAATTTGGGTGATTTTCGGGAATTTTTTTGGAAGAAAAGTACTCAATTAAATGTTTCGGAAAATTAAGAATATATTTGGCGATATTTGACCTATATTACATAATTTTTTCATAGAAAAATATTGAGATCCAAGCTACTTATGCGCTGCCTTCGGAGGCGCTAAAAAAAAAGTTCCCCCACTGCTGACATGATTCTGGCCGATTGAGTAGCTGAAACCAAAAAAGGAAAAAATGTTGAACTAGAAGGTTTTTCCTGTACAATGACGTAGGTTTTTCGAAAAATATTAAAATCTAACAAAATGGCGTAGTTATTGAAAAAAGTATTTTTTCTTGCCTATAAAATGATCGTTTTTTTTTTCAATGCCAAATCGTCAATTTTCACCCAATCAAAAATATCCTACGTCATTGTAGTGGAAATATATTCAAGAGTATTCAGTTCAAATTTTAAGTCAATCGGATAATTGCTCTTTGAGTTACAATGTCACCGAATTTAAAAGAATCTCATTTCATATTCTTGAAAGTATGAAAATCTTGAAAGTGTAAAAATCTCATCTCATATTCTTGAAAATATCAAGTTTCGAATAAGGCAAAAATAAAATCGATTTTTTTAAAGTGTCACACTGGTATAGCCCCTTAATCTCATAAATATGGTCCGTTTCCATCTTTTTTTTCGCACCCTTGGCACGAACGATGGAACAATGTGAATATTATTTTTGAAAAATTCTATAAACACGGTAATTAGCGGTGAAAAAATGTATTTTAAAACACTTAATTATATAATATTAACGGAGATATCGGTGAAGCTCGGGTAAAAAGAAATATCGCGGAATAAAAATTGTCGCGGTTTTCGTGGCGGACGGTTTCGGTGACTTGATCGTAGCGCTCGCAGTGGCGAAGCAGAACACTTATCGAGTAACCACAAACGATGTTATTACAGATATCGCGGTGACGTCGTCTTTTGCAACACAGGGTTATTATCATTATTATTATTATTGTATTATCGTCATGATTATTTATCGTGATTTTTATCATTGTTATCACTATTTTACAATTATTATTGTTATTAATATTATCATAATCGTCGGCATGATTTATCACGACTTTTATTATTATTATTATTCTCATACCATGTTAATGGTGATTATTATTATTATTATTATTATTATCATTGAATATTAATTTGTAACAGAGTAATTTGTATCCAATAAAACTGTTCTGGACGAAAACAAAATTTGAGGGGCTAGACTACTATGACGACCCGAAAATTAGCGTTATTGAAAAAAATTAATTTTGAAGGAAAAGGAAAAAATGTCGTTGAACTGGAAGGTATTTCCTGCATAATGACGTAGGATTTTCGAAAAATATCAAAATCTAACAAAATGGCGTAGTTATGAAAAAAAAGTCTGTTTTCTTGCCTATAAAATGGTCGTTTTTTTCAATGCCAAATAGTCAATTTTCATCCAATCAAAAATATCCTACGTCATTGCAGAGTAAATATATTGAAGAGCACCCAGTTCAAATTTCAAGTCAATCGGATAATTGCTCTTTAAGTTACAATACAAGCAAATTTGAAAAATCTCATTTAGAGAAAAACACGTTTACAGATTTAACTATCGATCTTTGCAAGATAAAGTGATATTTACCATAAAAACTGCTAATTAAAGGATATTCTTGAAAGTATAAACTGTCGAAAAAGGCAAAAAAATCGATTTTTTTAAAGTGTCACACTGGTATAGCCCTTTA
Source organism: Ophion obscuratus (assembly GCA_964007375.1). Taxonomy (NCBI): domain Eukaryota; kingdom Metazoa; phylum Arthropoda; class Insecta; order Hymenoptera; family Ichneumonidae; genus Ophion; species Ophion obscuratus. Next base: position 38,298,037 of record OZ023312.1, on the reverse strand, counting down.
AACCTTTACCAGCAGTTCAATCATTGTAATAATAAGTTTACCTCCAATCTGCAATTTCTGTACCATACGTTTTACCTTTCTCTTCAATTTGAGTCGTCTCAAGCGACGAACAAGTGTTGGTCATTTTCACAGTAGCCATAGTTCACAGTTCACTTTAACCCCTTAAATAAAAGTGCTCCGAAGCAGCTTGATCGATCGATCGCGTTACCGTAATCATTTTTTAAATTTTGCGTTTGACAAAAATATACGACAGGGATATCGAGTTATCGGAGCTACGAACTGAACACTCTGAGATCGTATGCCTCCTCATTTTCGACGATCTTGTTCCTATGTTTCCTATATTTCATAACTCAAACGCAGTAAACTTCGATCCCGCCTGTTTTTGGCTCTCCTTCAAATATTCGTACAAATATTCTTTCCTTCAAATATTCGTGCAAATATTCTCTCCTCCGGATATTCGTACAAAAATGCTCTCCTTCGGATATTCATGCAAATATTCACTCCTTCGAATGTTTATGCAAATATTAATCGTAAATATGGTGTTGAAGTTTGCGCCGTTGAAACGCAACGAAAATCCTTCTTTATTTTGTCACTTCGCTATTTTTAATACTATTCAAACTCGTCTTGCGGGTTTGGATTATAGATCCCTAATGAGGATTAAGAAAAAAAAAATACTTCAGTGGTATTCGTATTCCTCGACGTTGGACTTTGCATCGTTGGAATGCAACGAAAATTAATTATTTTTTAAATTACACAAATTCCGTTTGGCCGACTTAGGTTATCAAAACTACTCAAACGTTTTGACGTCATCTTGTCAGAGATGAAAGACCTCAGTTGGCAAAATAAATGCTTTAGATAATGATAAAAAAAAGAAGAAATGAAAAATGAACAAGAAAAAATCGTTGCATCCCACACGGTGCAAACTTCAACGTTGTGTAGGCCAAATGTGCCTGAAGAGAATTCGTCACTACGAAAAAAAATTGTTTCGTTGCATTCCAACGATGCAAACTTCAATAACATTCATGAATATTCAAACATAAGAACACCCGAAGGAAGTATACAACATTTAAGAGAGACCTTTAAGCGACGAAAAAATTGCTGATTTTCATGATTTTTTTAAAGCAATTATTTCTTTGCCATTTTTTAGACTTAGGGTATGTTTTATCACTACTTTTTGCTGTTACATGGTATTTTTTGTTTATTAACCTTCAAAAATGGCGGAAATATGGCAAGATGTGTTAAACGGGTTGCGGCGGATGTTGTCAGACGGCGTGACACGTACTGGCGGCGGGATTGATCGGAATAAAGCCAACGACGATTTTTCAATCAATCAAGAAAAAGTAAGAAATTTTTGAACATTCATGAAATGGTACGTTTTGAAACAAGATTAATTTTTTCGAACAAAATGCCTACATTATGCAATGAAAAAAACTTTTTTATCTTTCAAAAACATTTAGGGCCATGTTTTAGACAATGAGGTTAGAAAGATTTATACTGAATTTATACGAAAATGCAGTTTAGAAGACCATGCCGTACCTCCGATATTTTCAAAGATTAATAACAGGAAAGTACCATGTAACAGCCAAAAGTAGTAATAAAACATACCCTGAGTCTCAAAAATGGCGATGAAAACTTTCCTTTAAAAAAAAAAAACATGAAAATCAGCAAACATTTTTTCTCGGCTGAGGTATCGCCCCGCTTAATCTTTCGGAGTTCCTCGTGTCTTCCGAGGCACGCCAGAGACAGGATAAAATTACGTCAAATAGTATGACGTTTCGAGGGGCCGGACAGAGCCGGGGAATTGCCGAACGATTTTGTCTCACAGATATACCATGTACGGCCGCGTCTCTTGAGATACTCGTATAGTTTGGCACGCGAGCCTCTGCACTCGTGCCATTAGCTATGCCGGTGCGTGTGACTCTCTCTCTCTCTCTCTCTCTCTCTCTCTCTCTCTCTCTCTCTTTCTCTTTCTCTATTCGGACAAAACCCTGCCGCTCATTCCCCGCGATCTATAAATGTAACGTGGACTCGAACTAAAGGGGTCTCTGAAACGATTTGCGACTAGGACACGACGAATGAGTATGCGTCTCATCGCGATATATGACGACCAGGACGCTTATTCATCCGCTATACGATTACAGAGTATAACGCACGCGCCCATGTGTGCACATACAGGGTGTCCCTCTTATCTCCGCCTCTTTCATTTTTATAGGTGACCTTGAATGACCTTGAACGCCTTTGACCCCCTAATGTTTTTTTATGCGGCCTGAGGTGCTCTACAAGATGGTTGAAAAAAATGTACCATTCCATTTAAAAAAGTGAAGGTGACCTTCACTGTGCGTCAGCGCCTCTAACGAAATTAAAAAAAAAATTGGTCGCATTTGATGGCCCCCTTCACATCGTACAACTTTTGTTCGGTACATTTTTTTGTGACGTCGATAACTACCGAGTTATTTCGGGTGGCAGAGATAAGAAGGACACCCTGTACACACACACACACACACACACACACACACACACACACACACACACACACACACACACACACACATATACATACGGGGTGTCCTGTTATGAATGGATAATACTGCAACTGTCGATAGGTCAGATCATGTCCTACTCTATGCTGGAATTTTAGTTTAGTAAAAGTCCCACGGTTTTCGGGTCGTTGGGATTTATGTTGTTTTTGAAAAAAATCATCCGCTTTTGGTTTTTCACATGCCATTTCTACAAACGATATGAGTCGATAATAACTAAGCAATTTTTTTACGTAATTGGCACGGTATGCGTAGTACATTTTTTTTTACACCGCAGACTATCAAAGTTAGATGTTCGAATTAGTTTGCATGAAAATTCTGCGTAAGATCTTTTTTTCATAAAGTTTCCTCAACATTGAAGGTAAAAAAGAAGACTTTTCTAGATAAAACAAATAACCAAGAGTATTTTTTTTAAACCCGGGTCAAAAAAAGTTTTCACTCGTAAAAATGGCATGCGAAAAACCAAAAGCAGATGATTTTTATCTCGAAAACCGTGGGACTTTTACTAAACTGAAATTCCAGCATATGGTAGGACATGATCTGACCTATCGACAGTTGCAGGATTATCCATTCATAACAGGACACCCGGTATATCTACACCGTCATCATTTGGAGCCATTCACGCTAAACATTTTGAATTGTTGCGAGCCGTGCAACGTATGTAAGGCACAAGCAAAAAGATTAACATCTCTTGAGCGCCGGAGATACGATTTTCTTTCAACTATCACCCCTTGATAAGGGTGGGTTGAAGGCAAAAACTGTTGTCAATCTTTTCCTAGGTTCTCTTGGGGGCTGAGTATCCATAACACAAATGAAAACGACGAAAATGTCTTCAGCGCCAGAAATACTAATTTTTCCCACTTTCGCCACCCCCATAAGGGTGGGTTCTGGGTGTTTAAAATCGTGACCAATTTTTTGTGGCTTTTCTTAGACACTGAGAATATGTAACGCAAATAAAAAGATGAGAATGTCTTTACCGTCCGAGATATTATGATTTTTTTACTTTACACCCCTCAATAAGGGTGGATTCGGGCGCACCATTTTTTTTCAACATTTTGTATGGCCTCCACAGATATTCTGGAGTCGAAGTATTCACGAAAAAACTATCTAAATGTAATTTTTTGGAATCCGTTGGAATTTCATTGTAATTCAACGATGCAAACTTCAGACCCATGTCTATTTTACTTTCGTCAACACATTATATATATATATGAAAAAAAATCAGTCAATAATATATTTTGTAACTCTTAATATGTATAATCAATGTACCCAATTCCAGATTTTTTAATTAATATTATGATACCAATAAATATTTCAGTGCAGCCATTAAAAAAATGCATGTATTTTTGAAAATTAAACTGCTCGGTGGGACGTGTTCTCCTTATCTCAGCGCGTCCAAATTGTACACAGATTTTTTTTTTCATATCGTGATTAGTTTTTTTTGCTAGACGTTACATTTTTTTTACCGAAGCCAAAATAACGGCCACCCTAATATATATATACAGGGTGTCCCAAAACTCAACGATAATCTGAGACCGGATGAAAGGCCAAGTTATACCAGTTCTGGGAAAAATACAAAAAAAAATCCATATCACTCAGTTCAGCGATAATAGACATTTAAAAAAAAAAGTTGAAATTCGACACCCTTGGTCGCATTTTCAAGTCCTGTGATCACCAATGTCACAATTTCGCTGTGATTTTTTAAATTTCGTGATCTTCATTAACGATGCTATTAAACGCAACTACAAATTAATGCAAAAAACATTGTTAATTTAATAAAATAAGTTAAGTTTTAGTGAGTCATGGTTCACAAAAATATTGTTACTTAACTTTGACACTTCATTTTGAAAAAAAATGTACTACACTACCCTTGGCAAGTTGTTTCAAAAGATGGCGCATTTAATCAAGATTTCAAAATGGTGCAACACTTGCCACTTTTCTTGCCATTAAAAATGTTATTTCTTATTTTTTTCAAATTGAGCTCATTTTGAACAACTCAACATTAGGAATTTTTGTTACTAAAATTTGTTATTTTTTGTTTCTGGTCTGAAATAAAATTATTATTTTTAGTAAAGAGGTAATTGAGTCAGTTAATAACCGATTTTTATTGTAAAAAACATATTTTATTAAAAAACATATTGTAAAAAACATATGTTTTTTACAATAAAAATTGGTTATTAACTGACTCAATTACCTCTTTACTAAAAATAATAATTTTATTTCAGACCAGTAACAAAAAATAACAAATTTTAGTAACAAAAATTCCTAATGTTGAGTTGTTCAAAATGAGCTCAATTTGAAAAAAATAAGACAAAACTTTTAATGGCAAGAAAAGTGGCAAGTGTTGCACCATTTTGAAATCTTGATTAAATGCGCCATCTTTTGAAATAACTATTATTTTTAGTAAAGAGGTAATTGAGTCAGTTAATAACCAATTTTTATTGTAAAAAACATATGTTTTTTGCAATAATTGCAAAAATTTTTTAGTAACAAAAAAATTTTTGTATCGCAGAACTGAGTGATATGGATTTTTTTTTTTATTTTTCCCAGAACTGGTATACCTTGGCCTTTCATCCGGTCTCAGATTATCGTTGAGTTTTGGGACACCCTGTATATATATATATATATATATATATATATATATATATGTATGTATGTATGTATGTATGTATGTATGTATGTATGTATGTATGTATGTATGTATGTATGTATGTATGCATGTATGTATGTATGTATGTATGTATGTATGTATGTATGTATGTATGTATGTATGTATGTATGTATGTATGTATGTATGTATGTATTGTTACACCGTTACCGGCGAACATTAACCCTCAAAGTGTGAAGGGGGATCGAATGTGTCCGGGCCTCGGGTCCGGAAAAAGTGTTTTTTCCGCGCATTGCTTTATATTTGTTTAAAAAAAACATATTAAAAATAACAATATCCGAAAAATTCTTATTCGTACTTCGAAAGGACATCCTAAGGATGAACCATGAATTTTTACAGATTTTTTCATCAGCAATTGTGTGCTTGGTAGCGCGCCGCCGAAAAAGAGACCCCCCTTCACACTTTGAAGGTGCCAAAAACCCCTTCACACTTTGAGGGTTAAGTTTTTAAGAAGACGTCGGTGATCTCTATGAAGACTCTTTATTTGTTTACTCGTCGCTTTACAACTCGTATTATGGAAAATGTTGGCGTTGTTCTTGAATGAGCTTGGAAATGGATTTGTAAATCGATCGACAGAAATTGGTATATCGAGCAACGGAGCGCGACTGATGTGTGACTGTCACTGTCTGATAGATCGACTCTGTACGCTTGATCGAGACTGGCCTTTTATATCATCACGATTGCGTTTGAGATCTAACATATTTCACATGATTGCGCATCATGGAGACATAGTGCGTCATATGGAGATGTGTTCGAAATTTCACCTGGTTGCACATTTTGGAGAAATAGTGCATCATATGGAGATGCGTTCGAGGCTCGGCTTCATTTTTAATACGCAACTCGACGTTCGAGTATAACATACTTTCGCGCGAAGTTTTTATCTCGAGGCGAAAGGTGTCAGGTTTCATCGTTACTATATATATATATATATATATGTACACACACACACACACACACACACACACACACACACACACACACACACACACACACACACACACACACACACACACACACACACACACACACATATATATATATATTAGGGTGGCCGTTATTTTGGCTTCGGTAAAAAGAATGTAACGTCTAGCAAAAAAAAACTAATCAAGATATGAAAAAAAAATCTGTGTAAAATTTGGACACGCTGAGATAAGGAGAACACGTGCCACCGACGAGCAGCTTAATTTTCAAAAATACATGCATTTTTTTAATGGCTGTACTGAAATATTTATTAGTATCATAATATTAATTAAAAAATCTGGAATTGGGTACATCGATTATACATATTAAGAGTTACAAAATATATTATTGACTGATTTTTTTTCATCAATCACGTACTGCAAATTCGTACCTTTACATGAAATATTACATAAGTAATAGCAGCTCATCATTGAAATGATTGGAGTAGAGTATATTTATTTACGTTCGGAATTTTTTTTTTTGATATTCGGTGACAACTTGTAGAACAAATTGTATTTGATCTTCATCATAGGTCAATCGATTGTTATAATCGGTGATAAGTTTGAACCCCCGCTCCGCTATATCATTACAGACACTTATTTTTTTAAATCAATTGCGCGCCCATTGGATAACTCTCGTTCGAGTCTCCAACAGATACATTGGTGTCGAGAAAAGTACAATCAATTTTAAATAATTCAAAAAACGCCAGAGATTCGGGACTAATAAAGAAATCAATATCTTTATCGAGCAGAAAAGTAAAGTCTGACTGGAAAACCTGATACCGTTTGGAACTGCATCGTAAAATCGAAATAAACTTGCAGAAACGTAGAGATTTCACGTGTTATATCTTTTGTCTATGTCCAACAATGGCAAACAAACTCGGTCGGCAAAAATGAGCGAACGAAGCGCCACGACCAAATTTCGAACTATTTGTCTGCACTATATTTTGTATTATCGCCACTACAGTTGAAAAATCTTCTCGTAGGCTCAGGAAAAAAAAATATCATTTTGAGGCATTCAATACACGATTATTACATTATTATTTGCATAAAATATCCGATCCGATAATTAATTCACTGCTTCGATTTCCCGCCACCATGTGGCCAAACCGCCACGTCCGTCTTCAAATTTTCTATTAATCTTTCAATCTTCTCACGTCTGTACATAATTGATGGAAAAAAAATCAGTAAATAATATATTTTGTACCGCTTAATATGTATAATCAATGTACCCAATTCCAGATTTTTAAATTAATATTATGAGACTAATGAATATTTTAGTGCGGCCATTGAAAAAATGCATGTATTTTTGAAAATTAAACTGCTCGGTGGCACGTGTTCTCCTTATCCCAGCGCGTCCAAATTTTACACAGATTTTTTTTTCATATCTTGATTAGTTTTTTTGCTAGTCGTTAATTTTTTTTACCGAAGCCAAAATAACGGCCACACTAATATATATATATACCAGGTGTGTAAGTATGAAACCGGAATTTTTGTACAGAAAAAACACGTTTATTGTAATGATATGATACAAAGTATCATATCATTACCGTAGGTACATCCGCCAGTTGTTGTTGTGTTTGAGCGTCGTCTTCGTCCAACAAGACTTGCAGGTCAGCGTCTTCAAACTTTTTCGGTGGTCTTCCACGTTCTTCGTTCCTCGCGTCAAAATCGCCACTTTTGAATCGTTTGAACCACTCGAAACACTGTGTTTTACCGAGAGCATGCTCACCAAACGCCTCCACAAGCATTCGATGCGATTCGGCTGCGGTTTTCTTCAGATTAAAACAGAAAAGTAGTGCTGTCGGCAAATCGTAATTTGTTGGCACAAAACTCGACATTTTTATCTCTAATAAACTAATGCTACTGAATGAAACTCGTGTTATTGTGAGTTGGAAATCTTTGTCGGATATCAATACAATAACAAGACACCGCTGACGTGATGTGTCGGTAACTGCATCGACATCTAGCGCCACCTATGGGCAAATTCCGGTTTCATACTTACACACCTGGTGTGTGTGTATATATATATATATATATATATATATATATATATATATATATATATATATATATATATACACACACACACACACACACACACACACACACACACACACACACACACACACACACACATACATGTATGTATGTATGTATGTATGTGTATAATATTAACACACATATGCATTATACACAATAGCATATATATACATATATGTCGCATACGCTAAAAGGGGAAGGCAATTTTTTTTTGTCCACCCGGTACGAGATCAGAATAGACCACGACTGTCGAGCAAGCACTCTACAGCAGCCTCCATACCTACCGGTTGCAATGCTCGCGACACATTTACAGACTGTCCGAATTGAGGCAACACGCCGACGAGGACAAAAATTCGCGGCTGATATTCTTTAGTCTCGGATATAAAGGTACCATTATGTAGCAGTATACTTTTTCTTTGGAAGAAGATGTACATAGCGAATGTTCACGGCGATGAAGAGATGACACTCGGTCCCTCATTTAGAGAGACCTAGATGTCTCGTAACGTTCAACGACTCGTCCCTACTCAATTCCATTTTAGCATCGGGGACTCGTCGAAATTGCCAGTTGGGAAAAAATATGCATACACATTTCTATCATATGTCTATGTGCGCGTGGGCGTGGGTGTGTATATATAGAAATACAGTCTCTCTCTCTCCCTCTCTCTCTCTCTCTCTCTCTCTCTCTCTCTCTCTCTCTCTCTGTAGCTTTATCTTTATCTTTATCTTTATCTATCCCTCTTGCGGCTGCTTCATTTCGCCAAACGGGCACCGGGCCAACGTCCAAAGGGTTCTTAGCAAGACCCGCTATAAGAATACGCATACTGTATGTGTATACACGCATAGACTATTTTTTGCGCGTGTGCACTAGTATATATGAGCTGTATCGTATATAGAGCACGATTATATATACCGTAAAATGTTATACATACCAGGCAAGGCGAGCGGTAGAATTTTCGCACTCTCCTCCTCTCTCGAAACGCTTCATATGCATGCGGTGCGGTGTACTCATTCCCGAGCTTGCGAAACGCCCAAGTGAGACCAATCCGACCGAAGGCTGACCCGTATTCATTGTGCGTTCGTTATTTTTTTTTGTTGGTGTTGTTTTTTGGTATTTTGCATGATTTTCGGTTTGCTTTTCTTTTGTTTTTTTTTTTGCGAGAGATCCGTATTCAGTATTTAGTGAGAGCACGTGTCGCTCGCGGGAATATACCGCAGGAACTGGAAGCTTCTTCCTGTGGAAAAATTGTCGCAGGGATTCAGTTGGAATGGCGTGACACGTAGCTTCGGCGGGATTGATCTGACAAAAAAAATCAACGATGGTTTTTCTTTCATTAACACTCATACGCGGAATATGAACCAAGAAAAAGTGAGAAATGTCGAAAATCGATGAAACGGTATGCTTTTAAACAAAAAGATTGAATTTTTCCGGAAAAAATGGCGACAGTTTGCAATAAACAAGACTTTTTTATTTTGGGGGCTTACATTTAGGGTCATGTTTGAGGCAATGAGGTTCGAAAGATTCGTACCAAGTTTCGTCAGAGTCGGTCGGTTAGTTATTTAGCTGTACGTCGCGGCAGTTTTGAAAATGCAGTTTAGGAGACCGCGCCAAACCTCCTTCATTTTTAACGATTGATAGAGAAAAAAAATACTACGTAAAAGACGAAAGTAATAAGAAAACAAATCCCAAGTCTAAACAATGATGAAGAAATCTTTTTTTTTAAATAATGAAAATAGGCAAATTTTGTCGTGGCGTTTTTCCTCCCATTAAATTTTAAAGTTTACGTAAATCTCCGCTTGGTTGCATTGGTTACCATCGTCGTTACCGCTTCATTTTCTCGCGTATTGCTCCCGCATATGTGAAGAAAGTGACCAAAAAAAAACCAATATTGTGTGCGGAATAGTGCACAGAACAATTCCCCAAAAAAAAAGACAGGTTATCGATCTCATCATTGAGAATGTATGAAAAACATGCGACCAGTTTACGAAAAAGTGAAGCTTGTTGAGATGTACACTACCGGCCAAAAGTTTTCGGACCCTTCAGATAATTGCGGAACTTTCGATCACATTGGATAATTGCAAAATGATATTAAAATAGTATAATTAATTATACAGAGCTATGTAATGTCTCCGTGAAATAATAAATGTAATGAACTATATTATTCTAACGTTATTTGGCAATTATCCAGTGATCGAAAGTTTTGCAATTATCTGAAGTGTCCGGAAACTTTTGGTCGGTAGTCTATGTATTGAAATGTGGCAACGTCGGAACTACGGCAATAGCAGAACATATCGAAGACCTATAGCGCACCAATTTCAAATACGTTAAGGGGCTATACGAGTGTGAACGCTGAAAATTTGGATGATTTTCGGGAATTTTTTTGAAAAAAAAGTACTCAATTAAATGTTTCGGAAAATCAAGAATATATTTGACTATATTTGACCTATATTCCATATTTTTTTTATAGATAAATATTGAGATCCAAGCGACTTATGCGCTGCCTTCGGAGGCGCCAAGAAAAAAGTTCCTCCACTGCTGACATGATTCCTACCGATTGAGTAGCTAAAACCGATAGAGGAAAAAATTGTCGTTAAACTGGAAGGTATTTCCTGTACAATGACGTAGGATTTTCGAAAAATATCAAAATCTAACAAAATGGCGTAGTTATGAGAAAAGTCTGTTTTCTTGCCTATAAAATGGTCGTTTTTTTCAATGCCAAATCGTCAATTTTCATCCTATCAAAAATATCCTACGTCATTGTAGAGTAAATATATTCAAGAGTACTCATTTCAAATTTCACGTCAATCGGACAATTGGTCTTTGAGTTACAATGTCGGCAAATGTGAAAAATCTCATTTCGAGAAAAACGCGTTTAAAGTTTAGCTATCGATTTTTGCAAGACAAAATGATATTTACCATAAAAACTGCTAACCAGCTATACCTGGCCCATACAATGGACTCTCCTCTTCCTCGAATAATGCCTGCTGAGAGGCTGAAGCTTTTCACACTGGTATAGCCCCTTAATCAGTGAAGTTTTCGGTGATTTCATTTTCTCTGTTCTTTTTCGTGATCCTCCAGATAGATACTGAGACCCTAACATGGTAGGAAAACAGAAATAAGTACGAGAAAAATCAGTTTGCACTCATGTAGATATAAACATTATCGAGAACGTAAATTTTGCATCAATATTAAATTTTCCATTCCGATCGGTAATTCGTGGTATGACATTCGTGTGACGGAGTACACGGCAGATTGCACATACACTTTGCGCTATCGTCATCATCATTATCGTCAATATCGGGGTACGGTTTTGTTGTGTACGGGCGTATGGTTGTGTCTATGCAGATCCAACATCGGTGCAATTATGCCTTATGATACGTTACAGTACGGTACAAACGTATGTACGTAACGACTGTGCGGACGCACGCTAAATGCAAAATGCTCGTTTTCGATTTGTAAGATAGGCACTCCTTTACCATTTGAAAAATAACAATAAATTATTAAATGTCCGCCGAGTGTTCGAAAGGTTGTTCGTTCGCCTGAAGCGATTTCATTGGAAAACTACTTAAAAAAAAATGTTTAAGGAAACACAGTGCATGCCATGCTTGACTGATCTAGGATGACGAAGATTTGTCTACCAACATTTTTTTTTCACACGCATGTCGTGCATGGTTCTGAAACGTGCATAATTGGATTTTAACGAAATTAGAAAAGAAAATTCTCTGTCAATAGTTTTCGCTATTTTTTTAACTCCAAAATATCAACGAGGCCATACAAAACGTTATAAACAAAACGACATTGTAGTTTGCATCGTTGGGATGCAATGGTTTTTTTTCTTCATTTTTATCACTATCTAAAACCTATTTTTTTAAAATTGAGATCGTTAATTTCTAATACGCATACGTAAAAACGTTTGAGTGATTTTCACTGCGAATAAAATTTGTGCAATTGAAAATATCGTCGCGTTCCAACGATGCAAAATTCAACGTCATAAAAAAAAATTGGTAGGCCGGACTTCCACCCTTGTGGCTCCCCAAGAAGGCTCGAGGATATCATCGAAGAATGCTGAAGAATGTTGATTTTTTATTTTTGACGTAGAGATACGTCAAAATATCACCATTGGAGTGTCTATGTAGGGTCAGAGTGGGATCAGTGGCTAATTTTTTTTTTCAGAGATCTATAGCTGCCTAACCGTTCACACAATCTCAATGAAACGTTGACTAAACGTGAGGTGTGTTCAATGGCTTCATTTTATTAAAAGACAGTGAACGGCCTAACCCAATAGATATTGAGATAATAACCATTTTTAAAAAATGGGATTTGATCCACTGTGTACTTTGGGGTGTACACAGCGAAACATGCCTAATTTCACAGTCAAACAAAATTTCAAAATCAAGCAGAATTTGAAGAAAATTACCCTGATCCGCCGTACACTTGTAGGTAATGGAGTGCTTTTCTCTATACAATGGGGAGTATTGTACAGTAAACTATTAAAAAATTAATTTAAGAAAAAAATAATATTATGAGATCAATCACAATCATGTATTGAATATTAATCAACAATGAGTACCTACCTAATGAGGTAGTCCCAGTACCTATCTAAATCACAACGCGAAAATATTCATATTATGACTTACCTCTGTGTACCTCGAAAAAATGAGCCACTGTGTATCGACCTTCTCCTTTTTTCTAAAGTGGGTACTGACAAGTTTCTATTTTTGTCAGGTTAACAAACACAATGCCGAAATACCGCAATATATATAAGCTGTATATTGCGGGAGAACAATGACTTCGAACATAACTGCGATAGGTAAAGAAGCAAAAAACATACAAACTCAGCAGGTTTTTCAACTTTTGACACCAAAAATAATATTAAATCACCTCTCACAACCGAATTGCTCGGGAGCGACTCACAGACAGGTTGGAACCTATTGGCATCCGAGGACGGTTCTAATGTAAAAAAGACGCAGATATATACATGTCCACGGCTGAGAAACAGAAAAGGTTCAGTGGATCCACTGTTGCCACTGTTCCCATTTTGATCCTACTTAAGGAGGTTGGAACGTTAGCCACAATCCAAGGTTAAATTTAATTAAAAAAAATACATGTTATTGTTTACACTATACTGAGTCTTTACGAATTTTTTGAACTTTTTTCACCACCAAACACCAGAGATAAAAAATAGTTTAATGTATGTAATTTAACGTGCGGTTAGATGGGCAAGACTTTCACACTAAAGGTTATGTAATTTTTATTGTTATTTAGCACCAAGATAAACCATTTCTAACAACGGATTAACGCAAACTGAACCTTTGTGAACATTTAGAAAAAAAAAAATCCTCATCTTGCCCATCGTAAACCATGGGCCAATAATCTCGTGATGTAAATATGAATAGGCATAATTATGAATTACTCAAAATTTCATTGTAAATTTGATCAAACATTCGTTGTCGTAGTTTTTTAAAATAATAATCATCGATAATGTTATGCTTTTTCAAGTTGGTAGTAACACAAAAGTTTTTCTACTTTACGTAATAAAAATGTTAAAATGCATAATTTTGCCCTTTAATTATATATTTTAAAAAACAGCATATATAGAATAAACCTGTAGCTCGTATGCATTTTTTTGAGGTTCATTGAAAAAAAAATGAATAAACGGTCATTTGACTCAACTGAATCGCTCCAACCTCCTTAACTGCCAGGATTCCGGACAAAAAAAAATAGGCAATTCAGCAAGTAGCTGGAATCTTAGCCTGAATAATCGTAGTCAGTGTCCGCGAGAGATACTTGAAATTGAAGTTCGCATCATTGGAATGGAATGAAAATGATTTTTTGTCAATTGCTCAAATTTTTCTTTGGCAAATATTCGTTACGAAAATCCCTCAACTATTTTTTAAGACGCTTATCCTGAGATCTGCAATGTAAAGCTAAAGAAAATGTAAAATGAGAATACAACGATGCAAACTTCGAGACCATAAATACTGAGGATGTACGAATTCTTGTGCACGCACGAAATCCAACCAATTTTGACGTTTCGGGATGACATTCTTTGCAAGTGAGGAATACTTTTACGAAAACAAATACGTGTGTTATGAAATATTGAAGATTTCGAGTAAAAAACACACACACAAGCATAACTTTTCGTCTGGATTTAAAAAATGACACACGCAATTCGTTATCCTCATTTGACGTACCTTTAATCTTGACGCTTCTTTACAACGTGTATCGAACGTTCCATGAATTCACCGGGACGAATTAATTAACGTTGTCCCTGGAAAATGAATGTTCGCCTCTCGTCCCGAGCTGTACTGGTACGGCAGAGATCTGGAGAGAGGGAGAGAGAGAGAGAGAGAGAGAGAGAGGGGGGGGGAGGGAGGGAGAGAGACAGAGATAGGGTTATAGTAAGAAACAGAAAGAGCAAGAGGGATAATAGACAGAAATAGGAAAAAAAATTAATAGAGAATGGCTGATCATTGAACTGTCTCGTGTATGAAACCCAATATAGCTTCTCTTCGTATCTTCGATATTTATTACCGTATTTCGTTCTGTTCTCAGACATATGTGTGTACACACACACACACATATTTATATTTGCGAATCCGCGAGACGACTCTTACGTGCAAAGATTCAAACCAAGCGAAAGTTAGAAAACGAGGGGAATGAAGATTTTTCGCGTGAGTGTGGGCAAGCAATCCGTGCTCGCCAATAACAAACTTTCGCGCGTTCATACCGCCTACGATTTCTTATACGTGGTTGTATTTGCAGATATATATGCGCTGATATATACACCAAGAGAGAAAGAGAGACAGAGAGAGAAAGAGAGAGAGAGAGAGAGAGAGAGAGAGAGAGAGAGAGAGAGAGAGAGAGAGAGCTGGACATAAACACGCGATCCTTATGACTAACAGACAAGTCAAAGATGTAGGGAAATTTTAATTACTGGAATTTCCAAAATCACGCACCTAATGATGTCGAACCAACAAATGGTCCAAAAAAGAGTTTCGTACTGTCGGACAATTGGCAGAGTTGCGTAGAGTTGGCAATAATCCAAACAATCAAACTCTTCGATCGGGCTCTCCTCTCTTGCCCGGCGGTACTGAATTTTGCAACGTTTCGAAGCAACGAAAATTCTTTTGTGTTTCTGCATTTTTATCGTTACCGAAAAATCTTCATTTTGCAGGTTTACGTTGTACAACTGTAATTCGATAGTGAAAAAATTGGGCAATGCTGGAACAGATTAATTTTTATTGTGGTGTTGAAGTGGGCGTGGTTGGGAAACAACGAAAGTTCTCTTCTCTTCTTTTAGTTTCATTAAGGGGCTATACCAGTGTGAACGCTAAAAATATGGGTGTTTTTCGGGAATTTTTTGGAAGAAAAGTCCTCAATTAAAGGTTTCGGAAAATTAAGAATATATTTGGCTATATTTGACCTATATTACATAATCTTTTCATAGACAAATATTGAGATCCAAGCGACTTATGCACTGCCTTCGGAGGTGGCAAAAAAAGTTCCTCCACTGCTGACATGATTCCGGCCGATTGAGTAGCTGAAACCGAAAAAGGAAAAAATGTCGTTAAACTGGAAGGTATTTACTGTACAATGACGTAGGATTTTCGAAAAATATCAAAACCTAACAAAATGGCGTAGTTATGAAAAAAAGTCTGTTTTCTTGCCTATAAAATGGTCGTTTTTTTCAATGCCAAATCGTCAATTTTCATCCAATCAAAAATATCCTACGTCATTGTAGAGTAAATATATTCAAGAGTACTCAGTTCAAATTTCAAGTCAATCAAATAATTGCTCTTTAAGTTACAATGTCAGCAAATTAAAAAAATCTCATTCCTAGGAAAACGCGATTTTTGCAAGATAAAATGATATTTACCATAAAAACCGCTAATTACAGGATATTCTTGAAAGTATAAATTGTCGAAAAAGGAAAAGAAAACAATCGATTTTTTTAAAGTGTTACACTGGTATAGCCCCTTAACATCGAAAATATTTCCTTGCCAATTTATGTTATAGATTTTTTAATAAGAAGCCTGAAAAACGTTCGAGTAATTTTTGTAGCCCGAATTGGCCAGAAAAATGCGTTGGCAATCTAAAAAAATCAATCATTGTTGCATTCCAACGATGCAAACTTCAACACCATTTTTTATCGCCATCCAGCGATATGCACACTTCAACCTAGCGTACAGTGCCTGTGTGGGAAGGCGACCGAGATGTTCCATTGCTCGCCCTCTTTCTCTCTCTCTCTCTCTCTCTCTCTCTCTCTCTCTCTCTCTCTCTCTCTCTCTCTCTCTCTCTCTCTCTCTCTCTCTCTCTCTCTCTCTCTCTCGATCGATCGATCCATGCAGATGCACACAGCAACTTTCGGTTGTGGCTCAGTACAGATTTCATAAAAACAATTCATCTCTCGGCTTGGTGCACACTTGTTATGACCTTGTCTCGATCGAACGTGCACATAACTTTCTAGAAAATCGCAGTCCCAATATATGGGGAATCGATCTCTCGGTGTGTGCGTGCGTACGTGCGCGTGTGTTGGTGGGTGTGTCTGTGTGTGTGTGTGTGTGTGTGTGTGTGTGTGTGTGTGTGTGTGTGTATCATTCATTTTTTTGTGTCTTCGCACGGCTGCCGCTGTTGACCGCTTCGGGGAATATAACCAGACGCGTATAAGATTCGAAAAAAATGCATAAAAAATCAAGATAAAGGAGGAGCAGGAAACCTGGAGACACTTTACCGCGAAATCGATATCCGCGACATTCTTTGATCCCCCCGTGGCCTCGCGCTTACCGAATAATCCTATCGAGTTACTATTTATTGTACCTTGAATGCCGATAATAATATAGTGATGATTTGTGTATATATATATGTGTGTGTGTGGGGGGGGGGGTGCACATATATATATATATATATATATATATATATATATATATATATATACCTTTTATAAGAAACGTTTTTTGATAACGTTCATAATTTTTAGGTTAGAATGCCATTTTAGCCGAAGTGACGACCCGCACAGACCTAATGCTTGTTTGGATTTGTTTGGGTTATCGAACAAACCGAAACAAAGCCAAACAGACTTGCACCCACATGCACACTTACACTAGGGATATTTAAGATTGTACCTCCTCGTGGTACATTCTGGATAGCGCTAAATAGTCAAAAATGGTATTCTAACCAAAAAATTATGAACGTTATCAAAAAACTTTTTCTACAATAGTTGTTAGTTTTGAACTGATCAAGGTTGTTGTTATAAAGGTAACTGTAGGTCGCCATTTTGCATTTTGGACCAAAAAAGATATCTTCTTTTGACGTTCCTTTTTGAACCCTAAGAGTTTGATTGTACTTAATACTTGATCGAAGCAGTATTTTTCGAGGTAAATCAGTTGTAAGATTAAAATTGGATACCCGGTATATATACAGTGGAACCTCGATATAACGAATATTTGTTCATTTTCTTTCGATCGACACCCTTGATACAACGACGAAATAATATACATTATGCTCTAATTGCTAATTGCTTGTAAAAGTTGCTCTAATTTAAACCTTTCTTTAAAAAATATCTGTATATTTGTCATACTAATGTATTTTTTTTAGTGAACAGTTTAAGAACCATGATCTCTATATACCGAAACCTCAATATAACGAACTTCCCTCGAGTTTCGTTATATCGAGGTTCGACTGTATATGAGGTATTCCAGCCCAAGTGTGTAAACCCGTGACCCTGACCCTCTCGGATTTCTTTGATTTTTTTTCATATGATCGCATTGAGTCTAAAATACACCCTCATTATTTGGATTTTTCCAAACATCCCTTATTTTAAAAAAACTGAAAAAAAAACGCCATTTTTTATCTAAAAAAATTCTGAACCGTTATAATATATAAAAATTTTCAAGCTATCGTTCGTAGTGGGCAGATTTTTTTCTCTATGTTTTACAAGCTATTAACTTTCTCAAAATTTAAAAAAATCACAAGTAGCTAATCTTGAGCAGATACTGAATTGTTTTGATACTCAAATTAATTTCGTTGATGATTTTCGAATCACGAAATAGGAATTACCGGGCTTAAATTGAAAACATTACCAGTATTTTTATTAACCGATTGAAAAACGAATTAGTTAATAAACTTAATGCAAATAAGGTTATATTAATCTTTTTTTGTAGGCTGTAACTTTACAAGCATTGACCAAGGACTCAGTACACCCTTTGGAACATTATACCGATTGTTTGGCCTTAATAATATGTACCGATCCAACTCCAGAGTGCTACAGTGGAACATGTACAGGTTGCCCAGGAATAGAAACACTACACGACTTCCTTAATCATGTTTTGGAAGAAAAGGATATTGACTCTATTACTTATAAACATTGGATATCAACGCCACGTACGAATCTCGAAACCACGATAAAAAAAACGCATCCGAATTTGTTGACGACTTCTGCGAAAAAGTAAAAATTCTTTTACCGCATTCATTTATCACAAAGCAACAAGGAAATTTTATGAAAGTAACGAGAGTCATTACTAGACGGTGAATTTCTCGTTCTTTGTGACTTCGCGGCAAATTACGCCTTCATCGTGTAAAATGCTGCTCCCGGATTCCACTGGAACAACAATCAAGCAACGATACATCTTGTTGTTGTATATTTCAAACATAACGGTGAAATTAATCACAAAAGCTTGGTGGTCATTTCAGATTGCTTGACGCATGACTCAATAGCCGTTTATGTTTACACCAGAATTATAATTGATTTTATAAAATCAATCAACGAAGCGGCTTCAAAATTATATTATTTCTGGGATGGAGCCCCACAACAATTAACAATTTTTTAAAACTTTATAAACATATATTACCATAAGGAGGATCATGGCATCAGTGCAGAATGGCATTATTTTCCAACAGCTCACGGTAAAGGTGCTTGTGATGGCGTAGGGGGCACCGTAAAAAGATTAGCCGCCCGTGTCAGTTTGCAGTTACCACCTGATCGCCAAATAATAACTCCGCAAGTACTTTTCGAGTGGGCTTCACAATCGAACAATCTTCCCAATATTACAGTGAAATTTTCACCCGAATATCGGTACAATGAAGCAAAAATATTATTGGAAAGTCGATTCTTCAATAGCAAGCGAATACCGGGAACGCAAAAAATGCACAGCATAATTCCTCAAACAAACGCCATTGTAAATGTAAAATGATTTTCTACGAGTGAAAAATATGTATCGTACAAAATTCGAAAACATAACTAAAAACTTTCCAGATGATTGGATTTTAACTGTGGATTTTTGTGTCTATGTTCTCATGGCAATAAATGGAATAGTTCGTTTTTCAGTCGATTAATAAAAATACTGGTAATGTTTTCAACTTAAGGCCGGTAATTCCTATTTCATTATTCGAAAATCATCAACGAAATTAATTTGAGCACCAAAATAATTCAGTATCTGCTCAAGGTGAGCTATTAAAATTTTTTTGGAATATTGAGAACGTTAATAGCTTGTAAAATACAGAAAAAAATTTGCCCACTACGGGTGATAGCTTGAACATTTTTATATGTTATCACGGTTTTTTTCAGAATTTTTGTAGATTTAAAAAAAATGGCGTTTTTTTTCAAAAACATTTTTTTTAATAAGGGATGTTTGGAAAAATCTTAAATTATGAGGGTGGATTTTAGACTCAATGCAATCGTGTGAAAAAAATCATAGAAATCCGAGAGGGTCAGGGTTACGGGTTTTCACACTCGGGCTTGAATACTTCATATATATTAGACTGGCCGAAAAAAAAAATATTTTTTTCCACTTGAAATTTTTGTTGAAAATGTTGAGAATGACGAAAAATGAGTGCTGGCCGAATTTTGGCCCTTTATATGAATATTTAGAGGTCCCTCATCCCGATTTACTATTTGCCATTCATTCATTCCCAACACGCGCGCGTGCGCGCGCGTTTGTGTGTAAAATAGTGCCTTTTGTAATCGAGCCCGCGTATGTCCTTTCTATAAATTGCCTCGCATTTCTTCATTGCACGAATTCACGAAAAAATCGGGAAGAACCCCACGAGCGTTAGAAAAGATAAAATAAATATTTTCGTATCGTTTGACGATTCAACGAGAAAAGTATCGAAAAAAAAACCAAGAAAAAGGTTAGAAAATCCAATTTCTTAAAAATCGACATTTCTGACATACCGAAATAAATACGTCCTGAATACGACCGCTTGTATTAGCACGGGTTTTCTCACCGTTTCCCTGTGCCCTCACGTAAACTCGTTACAGTAGAGCATCAGAAATGAGTGCGAAGTAACAACTGAACATCAACAATACTACAAAACAACAACAAAAACCAATATACCACTAATTGTGAAGAAAATGAAAAGTGCCGAAGCTTCAGTTATAATTTAATTGTAATCACGTAAAACTTGTCCTTCGGCTCGGCTGTGGGATCGGTTAACGCAAATAGCCTTGGTTTCAAATTATACCGATGGAACGCGTGTGTCATGCGTATAAAATGATAAATCTCAATCGGCGCGACTTATTCCGGAAGCGATTGGACCCGCGCTGTCGAAATACCGTAGAATATGCTAAGGTCCGAGAAAGAATCCTCGTGCGTATGCAATGACTCGAATATTATGGTGCTCGCGTACTAAGTACATTGAATCAATTGTTTAAAACAACAACAACATGGGAGCCTTGGTCGTATGCGTCCACGAGCTCAGAGTCCATATACATGTATATGGATACTGAGTTGAAGTGTAATCATTTTTAGGACATATATGTATGATTTTTTTTATTTCCTCAGTTCGAACGTATACTTTTGGCAAATAATTTTTTTTTACACACTTCACTATATATCTTATGAAACCTAAAAGCTCTTTGGACCATGTATTTTATTCCTTTGATAAAAAATCCAAAGAAAGAGTTCGTAAATGGGCAGTTACAGTGGTGCCCTCCCTTAAGGAAACATTTTACATAAAAATATCAAGTACCTGAGGTGCTATTATAGGCACTCAATGAGTCTTAAAATTGTCATTGAGATCAAAGTCAACTTGAGCAACATTACAATCAAATTTAGCAACATTATGATAAACTTGAACACCAAAGTGTTCAAGTTTATTCCCCGCACCCGCCGCTCGCCACAGGAGGTGAAGCGGGCTCGCTGCGCACACATTTAAAATCAATTTTCGCGCTCTGTCGAAGTAGCCCCGAAAACTTTCAAAGTTACCCTGAATGTCGAAGTAAGTTTTACGGTACCGCCGGAGCCGAATCCCGAACGCCCATTCACCAGTATCGGTTCATATATATTTTTTTAAATTATACTTATATTTATATAATACTGATTATGATTTTGACTTTTTATCAGATACGTGCATGTGCAATATGCATTCAAAACAGTATATAGAATAAGTTACGTAAATCACATTTGCGCGGTTCAAATGAATTGCATCAAGTATTAATTGATATATAGTAGTTATGTGAGTATTGTTGGTGACGTAGTATTTTTTTTTTACTTAATGTGTCACTCAAATAATAACTTGCTGAATGACCGTTCGGAGTACCTTAACGGAGTATCCCTCTCTGGAAGCCCAATTT
>OZ023312.1:38063759-38271259 GCA_964007375.1 Ophion obscuratus | reverse complement strand
TTTTACCCCAAAAAAGTAATTTATTCGCGCGATAACCTTACAACTTTAGGTATATCCTTCCAATAATGTTATAGTGAGCAACCCACAAATAACGATCCCACAAAACGTTTGCGCGATTTTCGTAACTCAAAATTGCCAAGAAAAATTTGGCAAATGAAGAAAGAATCATTTTCGTTGCATTCCAACGAATGAGATGGGAGTTTGCGCCGTTGAAATGCAATGGAAATGATTATTTTTCAAAAGCTCGAACTTCGCGTTACTAATCTTTGTCGCGAAAACCCATCAATCATTTCTTAAGCCGCTCAGCTAGAGATCTATGATTGAAATCAGCAAAAAAATATTTTGTGCAATAATAAAAATAAGGAAATCAAAAGATAAAAAAGAACTTTTGTTGCATTTAAACGATGCAAACTTCAATGCCATCTAAAAAGGGACTATACCGTGGTCCGGAAGTTTCAGTGTCTCGTTTTTTAAATGTACACACAGGACGTGCAAATCCAGAAATTGAAGACAAAGTATTTGCAAAGTTCGCTTTTTTCTGACTACTGTCTGGAGATTGGCATTAACATAGATAAATAATATTGATATCAACATACCGTATTTGTACTTGAAATGGACTATCAAGTAAAATAATCTGCCAGATTGTTGTCTTATTTATTTCGAAGCCATTTTTACAAAGCGAGTCGTGCGAATAACTTTTCCACGACATTGAAGCTTGCATCGTTGGAACCCACCGACATTGAAGGCATTAGGCCACAGTAACGGGTATAAAATCATGTGCGAATTTAACAACTTTTTTCGCACGAAAAATTGATTCACTCATAAAATTAATTACACATCTATTTAGTATGAATATCAAGCTGGTAGAAAATATATTTTTTTTTCGATGTACAAAATGGCCGATACTCGAAACTTCTCTAAACGGCTTTTTTTCAATTGGCGTGACAAGTAACTTCAACAATTTTCACTCGATTTACTTCAAATTTAAAAGTTATGCTCCTAATTGCATTTCGCAGAGAAGTACGTACGGAATTTCTGATTAATCGAAAACTTTTCATTTTATGAGAAGTTTATGAGCAGTTGTAACGAAATTTTTCACTGAAAATTCATTTCTTAAGGTCAAATACCTACAACTTTTGGATAAAACAATATTTTTTCAATTCCGTACGTACTTCTCTAGGTAATCTAACGTAGATTGACGAGAATTTTTGTTTTTTGTTCTAGGTAAAAATTGTGGATGCTAAATGTCACGCGGCGGAGCGCTTAAAACAAAGATAAAAGAAAATATTAGTAGTCGCCCATTTTGTACATCGAAAAAAATTAAATATATTTTCTAACAGCTTGATATTCATACTAAATAGATGTGTAATTAATTTTATGAGTGAATCACTTTTTCATACGAAAGAAAATTGTTAAATTCGCACGTGATTTTATACCCGTTAATGTGGCCTAAGGCCTTAATTCTTTTCCATTACTGAAGCTTTTTCGTGTGATTTAGGATATGCAAATTTTTCAAACGTTTCTACGTATTCTTATGAGAAATTTACGGCCTTAATTTGCAACAAAAGGCTTTGGATACGGACAAAAATGATGAGATAAAAAATAAAAAATAAACAAATCGTTGCATTCCAACGATGATAACTTCAACATCGTAATTTTTTTCACCCACGTCCTATACGTATGTATAATATACGCGCACCCATACAGGAGGCGATGTCGGAGATATACCGGTTGATTTCAAGTAGAAAGAGAGGGAGAGAGAGAGAATACATAAATTACGTATGCGGATACGAGTTTCGCCAACGCTCGTGCGATTGCATTTCTCGCCAATACACACACTTCGCGGTATCGCTCGGCCGTCGTTTTGTACAGTGATATGATCGCGAACTCGTTTACGTCCGACTAGAACCACCTTAGTGACACAACTGCTTACCGGTTCGTCGTTCTTATCCTTTTTTCCGGTGCACTTCGAGCCCGATCGTTTCTCCAACACATATTGCGGCGTTTTGAAGCAATATTATTTTATTTTACGCGATTATATTTCGGCGAATGGGTTTTCGTCATTGTGCCAAAAATGTCACTATTCCGAACACAGATGTAAAAGTGATTTTTAATCAAATGAGCGCGTTACTTTTGGATGAAAAACTTCTAGTTAATTTGTCGGTATGATCACGTTGTGATATGATGCGAATCGTAAGTTTTATAATATTTCGAAAATTTTATTACTCAATATTATTCTTTGGGTTTTGGATTGTTGGACATTCCAATTTGGACCAATTTAAATCGATGTCCAAAAATTCGAAATATTACTTATAACAAAACTTGGCGTAATAAATATTATACGGAATCATTAAGGGGTTGGGTTACTGTGTCAACGCGAAAATCCGGAATATTTTCAAATATATATATATATATATATATATATATATATATATATATATGTATATCAATATTATATTTTGAAGGAATAAGTAAGATAATTGAAAAATCCTTGGGACATTCTTTCCAATGTATAACATTTAAAAAGTTGTGTACCAAATGTAATTTCAAACTATTGATAATTAAAGGAGTTACAAACAATCTCATGAAGAAGCTTTGAACGTGAGGGTCTCAACAGTGTACTTGATTTTGGGCAGTATCACGATACCTGTGGGCCTTAAGGGGCTATACGTATGTGAACCCTGAAAATTTGGGTGATTTTCGGGATTTTTTTTGGAAGAAAAGTACTCAATTAAATGTTTCGGAAAATTAAGAATATATTTGGCTATATTTGACCTATATTACATAATTTTTTCATAGATAAATATTGAGATCCAAGCGACTTATGCACTGCCTTGGGAGACGCCAAAAAAAAGGTTCCCCCACTGCTGACATGATGGGGGCCGTTTGAGTTGCCGAAACCAAAATAGGAAAAAAATGTCGTTAAACTGGAAGGTATTTCCTGTACAATGACGTAGGATTTTCGAAAAATATCAAAATCTAACAAAATGGCGTAGTTATGAAAAAAGTCTGTTTTCTTGCCTATAAAATGGTCGTTTTTTTCAATGCCAAATCATCAATTTTATATATGGTAAATATATTCAAGAGTACTCAGTTCGAATTTCAAGTCAATAGGACAATTCCTCTTTGAGTTACAATGTCAGCAAATTTGAAAAATCTCATTTCATATTCTTGAAAGTATAAAAATGTTATCTCATATTCTTGAAAGTATAAACTGTCGAAAAAGGCAAAAAAAATCGATTTCGATCGAATTTTTTTTGTAAGTGTCAGACTGGTATAGCCCCTTAATCCTGACCATGCAGTATTCACATTTGACCCAAAATAAGACTTTTTTCGGGAGTGATCAAAATCGAAATTCGACCCTTAAGGGGGGTTTTAAAGTTTATATGAGAAAACATATTTTTTAATCAGATTTGCTTGAAACTCGGTATAAACGAACTCCAATACAAATAATTAAACATGTATTTGTTCGGGTTTGTATGGTGTATTTATGCCAACCCAAACAAACATAGTTAAGGGGTTGAAAGTACTACTTGACTGTCTACACGCACCGAATAGCGAGGAAAATATATAGAATAAGCGAGGAAAACATATAAAATAAATTTCGTAAATTTCACGTAAATCTGGTCAAAAAAATATGTTTTCTCATACAAACGTTAACACTCCCGTTGAACCCCCTTAAAGGTTAAAATTTAGAAATTGCTGAAATACATTCAAATATATAATTATTTGTATTTTAGTGTATTTATGCGAACTTTCAAGTAAATCTGACAAAAAAAATAGGTTGTCTCATACAAACATCAATACCCCCGTTTAACCCTCTTAAGGGTCGAATTTTAGAAAATGCTAAAATACGTGTTTAATTATTTATATTGTAGAGTATTTACGTCAAGTTTCAAACAAATCTGACAAAAAAAAAGTTGTCTCGTACAAATTTTAAAGCCCCTGTTTACCCCCTTAAGGATCGAATTTCGATTTTTACCACTCTTGACAAAAGTCTTCTTTTGGGTAAAATATGAAGGCTGCGTGGTCAGAATTAGGGGCCACAGATATCGAAATATCCCCTGATTTTGACCACCCGGTTGATCTGTAATTAAAAAACGAGTTTTTCTTTCTCAAATTAGATAATATTGGCTAAGACTTGACCGGGCTTTTTTGTCTTCGTATTTCAAGCATAAAAAGAAATGTTCGCATTTTTTTCGATTTTTTTAAATAGAAAATCGACATCATTATTCTTAATAACTTCGGAAAAAAATATTAAGACGAAAAACGTCGGTCAAGACTAAACTACTATTACACTGAATAAGTGTACCAAATTTCAAGTCAATCCGTTAATTAGACGTCGAGAAATCGTGTATACCGTTTTGAAAAACATCGTTTCGAGAAAAACGTGTTCAGAGCGGGATATACATTTAGACCCGAACAAAAATAAGCAATATTGAGGCATTTTTTAAAGTAAGAAATAATTATTCTACGATTATCAAACTTTAGGTATACTTTAATAGTATATTTAGGTATACAAAACAATTTTTTTTTAATTAATTCATCTACAAAATGGCGGAGCTGTGGCAGAGCGTTACGACAAGGTCGCCGCGAGAGTTGCGAATCGGCGTGCAGTCTAGCTTCCCATAGACTGATTTGCAAAAAAGTTCAAACATTTTTTCAGTTAAAACATGTATAGTTTCCATGTGACGGTAATTA
The DNA here is from genome assembly GCA_964007375.1 of Ophion obscuratus. Lineage (NCBI taxonomy): Eukaryota > Metazoa > Arthropoda > Insecta > Hymenoptera > Ichneumonidae > Ophion > Ophion obscuratus. The sequence goes on along the minus strand of OZ023312.1, from coordinate 38,266,558 downwards.
AAATGAATAAAATGCAAATTTTAGAAAATGGCTCGCATTTACAAAAAACAATTAACATTTCACGCAACATTTCCCTAAAATGGGGGTTAAAAAAGTCGTTTATTTTACAATTTTTCAAAAACAATTCTCGTCAAGTAGAAGGTATGAATATTATGAATATTTCTACCAAGTTTCAACTCAATCCGCTTAATATTTTGAACTTGTTCGAATTTCGCTTTGAAACTTTGGGAAAATATTCTACGTCTATACATATATCGTTTAGAGAAGAAAAAAAGAAATCGATTTTTTGATCGTTGTAAATGTATATCCCGCCTCAAAATAAGTTTACGTTCAATCTGCAATTCCTGCACTATATTTTGTACGTTTTTTCTTCAATTTGAGTTGCCCCAAGCGACGAACGACCGTTCGTCATTTTCACAGTAGCCTAACCCCTTAAATTGATGTAAATTGTAATATAATATTAAACGTTTATATTTAATAATTATTAAATGGTAATGACAAAAACAATGGCAGTATCCGCGGTTGTTTGTGCTATAGAAAGAAAAAAACACGGGTATGAGGTTTCGACAAAAGGAATACATCCACAAACTTGTCAATATTTTGCCAGTCCTAACTATCCTCCTCCAATGACTACAGCAATTGGTTTCCAAGTGGCAAAAAAATTCGAGTGCCTTTGGCGAAACTTGCACACATGCATGTACGTGTACCACCACGTTGAACTCGCGTCACCATTATACACGTAGCGCGGACTATACACGTTTAACACCGACGTAGACGCGTTTCCCAGGAAAACGCGTGAGTTCTCGAAGAAATATATAGCTCTGCTGTCGTACACGATCGCTTTTCGAACGCTCGAAACGTCACACTGATAATTTATAGCCGCCACTAGAGCCACCGCGTACACCGCTCTTGGAAATTTAAACTTCGAGTGGGTTTCAGCCACGTGAAATACAGCGATCATACATCATCGGAGTCGGAGTCCTCTTTTTATTTCTCGTTTTTTGTTTTTTCTTCGTTCATTCAGCGGCTCATAATATACGACAGGATTTTCACTTATATACCGTGTGTGTTACTCCGAGCGAAATTTCCAGACGAGGAGAAAAAAATGTAACGTTCTTTTACAGTTTTACTCCTACGGGATAAGCGTGAATAAATACGAACAATAAATATTTCATACGTAATAAATGTGTCGTAAAAGTGAATAATAAATAATTGAGAACGAATGATAAATTAGGTGTAATGTACATAAATAAATAGGATAAACAGCAAATTAAAATGGGCTTGACGTTTGCATAGTCGGAGGGGAACGTATTTTTGTTTTAATTTCAAATTTTCGTTATTTTCGAAAATCATATTTTGTAGACTTGGGTTGTAAATCCCCAAATAAGGAACCTAAAAAATGATCCCCATTTTTATAGCTTAACGGGTTGGGCTGCTGGGACGACACGAAAATCAGGGTTATTTAAAAGAATCAATTTTTGAGAAAATAAGTAAGATGATTGAAAAATAGTCTGGACTTTTATTTGTATGTACAATAGAAAGGTTGTGCACCAAATTCCATTGAAAAAATGCATTATTAACGGGAGATATACATCTAGGAGCCGGATAAAAGGTCATTTTTGTGAAATTTTTCAAGGAAGACTATTTGAAATTTCGGATTGGGGTTTTAATTATCAAAAAGTATATACATTCAAAAATATGTTTCATTTTCTTTATTTAAAAATATCATAAATATACAAGGATATTATACGATCCTTGGAGCGTTGTAAAAAAATCTGCATATACGGTACCCACTGGCGTTTCTTCAAAAATCATCTGAAGAAAAAACCAAAAAGATTATTAAATTAGATACTATAATCTAGTACTTGTCATAGCCGATTTTGAAAATATCGATTTATGACAAAATGGTGGACGTTTGAACATGAATAGTGTTTTTTGGGCCAAAAATTAGTTATTATTTTGCCTATAAAACAAAAAGTAAGTAACGGAAAAAAAGCCCTATGACAAGTACTAGATAATGGTGTATAGAATAACCACAAAAAACGTCAAGGCAATAGGTTCATTGGTTTTCGAGAAATTTTGGGTACCAATTTGAAAAACGTGGTTTTGAGAAAAACGCGTTTGAAAATTTGGGAATGAATAAATCATGAAATTTGCCAACTTACATGGAATCATCGATACCAGGCCCATAGTGTAGGTCTTCTACGGTCGACGTAATGTGCATAGCTTCTAAATCGATTTTTTCGACCGTCTAGGTGTATATCTCTCCTTAAAGAAATTATCAAAAATCTTGTGAAAGATCTTTGAACGTGAGGAGCTCAATGGTGTACTTGATTTTGGCCACCTGGTTGATGTGAAACAAAAAAAAAACGATTTTTTAAAATAGGCAATATTGGATAAGACTCGACCGACCTTTTTTTGTTAGCGTGCATCAAGCATCGAAAAACAAATTTTGCATTTTTTTCTTCGATTTTTCGAGGACAAATTACATTATTATTGTTAATAACTGATGATAAAAAAAGGTTGAGATGAAAAACGTCGGTCAAGACGAAACTACTATTACACTGAATACGTATACCAAATTTCAAGTCAATCCGTTCATCGGATGTGGAAAAATCATGTACACCGTTTTAGAAACATAATTTCGAGAAAAAAACGCGTTTAAAGTTTTACTAACAGTTCTATCGTTGTAATCACAAGTTTGCCTTCAACCTGTGATTCCTACACCATACATTGGACCTCCCTCTTCAATTTGAGTCCCCTCAAGCGACGAACGAATGTTCGTAATTTTCACAGTAGCCTGACCCCTTAAATCTGTCAAAAGAAACGTGGGCACGTCAGAAAAAAAATATTTCGTTGCATCACAACGATGAAGACTTCAAAATCATAAACAAAAATAGAAATTCATATTGGAAGTATAGTGCAAATTTTATTAATAGAATTGATAATTCGTGAACAAAAGGACAATAGTATCTAATTGAATGGGAGAATAAATTGCGAAGTGAGCGTGGAAAGTTGAGAAAGATTTATCGTTCGTTTTTTTTTTCTTCTTTTTTCATTTAGAAATAACAGCGGGATTCTGAAACGCTCTTCGAGTCTTCTTCAACTCTCTCTTCTTTTTGCCATTTCAGGCATCGAACGTTGTCCACAGAAGGGAGTGGTTAAGCAGGTCGCTTCGAAACTCGTGCGGGCTCTCTCCGAGAAAGGATTGGCGTTCATCGTGAACCATGGCATCCCTGATTGCAAGGTAAAAGGCCGGAGGAAGGGGAAAAAAGCATGCAAATGACACGAGACAAGACAACACCCCGCGTGCGTGTTCCGTTATACAGTTCTTCATTATTACGTTTGAAAAAAAAAAACCACGAGAGACGATGGAAAACGATAAAGTAAAACTTTAGTAACGCGAAACGTGCGGTTTGAATAAGTGAACGAGGCAAAGAAATTCAATAAATGAAGGATACGCGAAATGCGATTTATCCCAGGTTTTATTTTTTCGGAGGCTGGGAAAAATACTTTGAAAATGGTCGGAAAGAAACAATTGGACCATTGAAAAGAGAATTTGAAAAAACTTCCACATTGCTTCCTTGGAAAGTGGCTTTCTATTAGAGAAAGCGAAAAAATCGGTATATCGAAATTTGAAAAACAAAAAAAGTAGTGTCATGGCGTTACGCATATGGGAAACAGGGAAAACTCAGGAAATTTCTTTTCTCCTGGAACAATCGGGGAAAAGTCCTGATTTTTTTTTTGGTAACTCCAGGATTTAGGATTTTTTCCCACAATTTTGAAAATTCTCTGGTATTTCGTCGGCATTTACTTTTTCCAAGAGTTACGAAAAATGAAACCGACATGAAAAAAAAACTGAACGGTAGAAAAATAAACATTTTTGTATATTTTTAATTTTTATATTATTCTTCCGTGTATACAAAAAAAAATTGCGTCAGTGCCAAAAATGGAAAATTTCAAAAACTAGAAACGAATTCACTCTGAAACTCTATACATTTGCATTCGATTTGTCGATACACAACAACACAATTCTTATTGTGTTTATTTTTATTTTTTATTATTTTTTATTTATTTATTTTTTATTTATTTATTTTTTATTTATTTATTTTTTATTTATTTATTATTTATTTATATTTATTAGGACTTCCGGTACGGTGGCGCAACGATTAGCACGCGTGCTGTACGGGGGGTAAATAAAAAACCGAGTTCAGAGTAATTTGAGGGGAGTTGCAAGGAAGAGAAGGTGAAGGTGGACGGAAGAAGGTGGAAGGATCGCGGGGAGATAATAGGAAGCGTGAGAAAAGGGAGTGAGAAAGTACAAGTGTGGTGAAAAGTAGGCCGGGAAGTGAGGTTAGAGAGGAACCTGGAATACAGAAAAGATGGAAGAAGGCAGTAGTGGCAGGCTTAAACGGGGCGACCAGGACGCCACCCGTGTTGAAACGAACGTTTGTGACAACAGGGACGATGGATGGAGTCCAGGCAGCGAGAGCGTTTGGGGGAACGGAGGCACCACTGGCACCACCAGCGGCGAGCCGTTGAAGCCAAGGTGTGGGGGCTTGAGCGGCAAAGCGGGGATCTTCGTTACCGACCGAGTTCTAGAATCGGGAGGAAAAGTAAACACGAAGGCGCTGATTCACGCCGAGCCGAGCACATGGCTGTCAGAAACACCGAAAGCAACGTGGAGTGAGGAGAGAGAGACAACTGAAGAAAGAACAGAGGCAGGGAAGAGAAGAAGAGGAAGACCAGTTGGGACTCTGGGGGTGAAGAAGAGGAAAACGCAATGTGCACGTTCACTGATAGAATGCTGGGGAGGCGGCCAAAAGAAAAAGAGAAGCAGCGAAGGAGAGGAAAGGAGGACGCGGTGCACGGAGGAGGAAGAGAAGGTCTGGCGAGAAGACATGGCTAGACAAATAGTCAGTGGAGCGGAGGAGACAATAATGTCAGGTATGGAAAAATGGGCAACACAATGGGAAAGGAAATGGGGGGCGAAGGCGGGAGCAATGATAAAAATGGCGGTGAATGAAACAATAAGGAGCGTAGAGCAATCCAGTGAAGGCGATGGGGAGGAAAATGGGAAGATCCCTTGGAGCGAAGTACAAAGAATGCTCAGGGAAGAACGAGAAAGTTCGAAGCGGAAGCTGGAGGAACAAGAGGAGCTGATAGCGCAGATGGTCCAAGAAAACGAACGGCTGACCAAGAGGCTGGAAAACTTGGATAAGACGGCGCGAACTCGAGAAGGAAGGGAGCTGGAGCAGGAGCGTGAGAGGAGAGAGGAAAGGAGATATGATGATAACCAGAACACGTGGGCGATGCGGAACATGAACAAAGAGATGGAAACACAGAAACAAATCGACACTGAAGAGCGGGAACCAGGGAGCGGAGAGTGGAAGGAGGTGACAAGAAGGAGAACAAGACAGGAAAAAGAAGACCGGATAGAAGAGGAACCGGCAAGGAAGCCGAGAGGGCTGAACCAGAACAAGTGGGAAAGGGAATGGCGGGAGAGAGGAGAGAAAAAGAGAAACATAATAATTCAAGGAGTGCGGAGGTCGGGGAACGGCCTGGACTGGGACATAGAAAAAGAGGTATGGGAGAGAACAGGAGTTAAACCAAGATTTTCGAGATGGAAGGAGACCGAGTGCGGCATAGTAATTAAAACTGTATCGATGGAAAACAAAATAAAGATAATGAAGGGAACAAGAGGAAGAAGCATGGGAATAGAAGACGATAGGACAGAGAGAGAAAGAGAGGTGCAAGGATGGATCGAAGAGTATGCCGAACGGATGAGCTACGAGGGAAGGAAAACAAGAGTAGGATACCTCAAGATGCAAGTAGATGGGAGCTGGAAGACATGGAACGAGAGGAAAGGAGAACTTGAGGCGTCGGGGGACTACGAGCGACTCAGGCAGCAGAGAGGAACGAGAATGGAGAATCGGCAGAGGGAGCAACACTGGCGGAAACACCCGTATATCGGAGGATACGCGTAGTTAGCTGGAATATCGCAGGCGTATGGAAGTTGGCGGAGGCTTAGGAATGGCTGAGAGGAATGGATGTGATAGCGGTGCAGGAAACCTGGTTAGAAAAGGAGGCAGAGGAACGAGTCATAGGAAAATTGGAAAAAGACTTCATATGGAGCACAAAAGCAGCAACGAGAGAAAGAAGGAAAGGTAGAGCTAAAGGAGGACAGTTGGTAGGAATAAGGAAAGTACTGCTAGAAGGAGGACAAACGAAGGAGTGGGAAGGAGGAATAATTGTGAAGGGGGTACAGCTAGGCAAGGATAGGCGGGAGAAAGGGACAATAGTAACAATATACAACAGGAACTTAAGGGAACTGGAGGAAGAGTTGGAAAGAATAATCGAGGAGATAGAGGAAGAAGGAGAGAGTGGGATAATAATCGGAGATTTTAATGCAAGGATTGGAGAAGATCAGGCAGATATATTGGACAGAAAGGAAGGGGGCACCGTAAGAAGATCGAAGGATAAAACAAGAAATGGCGAGGGGACGAGGTTGATAAACTTCTGTATAAAAAATGGAATGACGGTTGGAAATGGAAGATGGGAGAGGGATAGAGAAGGAGAACTGACTTATATTGGAGAACAGGGAGAAGGGGGTTCCGTCATAGACTACGTACTAATTAACTCGCAAGCAGAACGGATAGTCAAGGAAATTAGGATAGACCAGAGAACAGAGTCAGATCACCTGCCAATAGTCATAACAATGGAGCGATGCGAACAGATACAAAAAGGAGGGGGAAAACAAGAAAGAACAAAACGGAAAAGAGGGCGTACAGAGAAGAGGCTAGCGTGGAAAGAAGAACACGCAAAAGTGTACGAGGAAAACTTCCGAAATATATGGGAAACGAAAGAGAAAAAAGGAAAGGTGAGGGATAGATGGGACACACTGATAGAGGTGATGCGGGAAGCGGCGAGAGCAGCGGGAATGGTGAGGTGGGTTGGAGACAGTGGTGAAGGAGAGAAGAGACCAAGCAGGGAAATAAGAGAGCAGAAGAGGTTAGTGTGGAAGAAACTAAAGGATTTTTTGGAAAAAACAGGGGTAGAAGAAAAAGAAAAATTGAGAGAGGCAAGAAGGGAGCTAAAGAAGATGAGGAAAAGGGAAAAGGAGAAACGATGGGAAGAAAAATGGAACGCGGTGAATGGAAGCACAAATCAGACAGAACTATGGAAGGCATTGAGACCCTTCAAGTCGAGGAAAGCAGTTAGGAACAACAAAATAGGGGAAGAGGAATGGACAAAACACTTCAGAGAACTACTAGGAGGAGAAAGTGGCGAATTAGAGAGTGCAACAAGCTCAGAAGTCGGGAATACGGAAAGAGGAAGTGCAGAAAAAGGAGGTGAAAGAGAGGAGAGAAACAGGCTGCTAGAAAAAAGGGCAAGCAGAGAAATACAAACAAAAGAAATAGAAGAAGCGGTAAGAAGAATGAAACGAGGAAAGGCGGCGGGACAAGATGGGCTAGCAGTGGAGTTTTTCCAGGGGCTACCTGGAGAAGGGAGGAACGAACTGCAGGAGATAATAAAAGGACTGTGGGAAGAGGGAAAAATGGCAAGAGGATGGGAAATAGGCAGAATTTTTCCGTTACATAAAGCAGGGGACACAGGGGTAGTTAAGAACTATAGAGGGATAACACTAATGGATGTGGGGTACAAAATACTGACGAGGATAATGAACAAAAGGCTAAGGCAGCTATTAGAAGGGAAGGAGATGTTGACGGAAGGACAAGCGGGGTTTAGACAACGGAGGGGGACACGCGATCATGTATTTGTGCTGAATGCACTTATTAACAAAAACCTAAGCATGAAAGGGGGAAAACTGTACGCAGCATTAGTAGACTTTAAGACAGCGTTTGATTCGGTACACCGGGGGAAAATGATGAAGAAACTGGAGAAGGCGGGAGTCCAAGGTAGACTGATGAAAATGATCCAGGAAATATATAAGGAAACGCAGAACGAAATAATAACGGAAGCAGGAGTAACAGGAAAGTTCAGAACAGGGAGAGGGGTTAGACAGGGATGCGCATTAAGCCCCACACTGTTTAACTGGTACATAGAGGACATGGAGGAGGAATGGAAGCGCAAGAAGGAAGGGGGTACGGTGATAGGAGGGGAGAAAATATACGCACTAAAGTTTGCAGATGATGTGGTGCTGGTAGCGGACACGGGAGAGGGGTTAAGGGGAATGCTGAGAGAACTGGAAAAGTACGTAGCGAAAAACAGTTTAGAAGTGAATATAGAAAAAACGAAGATCGTGATATTTAGGAAAGGGGGTAGGCGAAAGAAAGAGAAGGAGTGGGAGATGAACGGCAAAAGGCTGGAGGTAGTGAGAGAATATAAATACCTGGGAATATGGTTTTCAACAGGTAACACCTTCGAAAAACATAAGAATGATAGAAGGCAGGATAAGAAAAGCAGTCAATGGAGCATGGGGGATAGCAAAAAGGGCAAGGATAGGGAACCTGAAAGACAGATTAAGAATAACGGAGGCGATAGCAAGAAGCGGATTGCTTTATGGGGTGGAAATCTGGGGGTGGAAAAGAAGGGAAAGAATTGAGAGAATGCAAGCAAGATACACAAAAATGGCAATGGGGTTGCGAAAGAACACACCGGACTATATATGGAAGATGGAAGCAGGGTGTAAGGGGATAGACGTGATAATGAAAAAAAGAGCTGCAAAATATGTAGGGAACATATTGGAAATGGGAGAGGCCAGATGGCCAAAAAAATGTCTGATGGAAGAAACAAGAAAGATGCAGAATGGGAACCCGACTAAGTGGGGAAAGGAAGTAATAGACGCAATGAATCAGGCGGGAGAGGGGCAAATAGGAGACGCAATAAGAAGAGGAAATAAAACAGAGTGGGAGAAAAAGGCTAGAAGAGCAGTGCAAAAGATGGTGGACCAAGAGATACAAAAGAATTGGGAAAAAATCAGGGGCTCGAGATATTGTAGAGAATATCAGGATAGGAAGGAGGTGGGAATGGAAGAATATTGGGAGAAACAAAATATAAGAGGAGAAATTAAGGAAATCTGGGCAAGAATGCGATGCGGGAGTGTGGGAAGGGAGGCGGAAAAGGGGTTTTCTCAGACGCAATGTAGAGTGTGTAAGAGGGACGCGGAAACGTTAGAGCACATAGGGGAATGCGAGGACGCGAAGCTGCAAATGGACCAGAAGGTGGTAAGAGGCTTTGAAAGGTGGACGAAACAATACCAGAGCGAACGAGCGGGATGGGTCGAGGCCCTGGAGGGGAAAGAGATAATTGAAGAAATGTGTGAGATGGTGAGTCAGTTTGAAAGGTTAGCGAAGAGGAAGGCAGAGGCGACTGAAAGAGAAGGGGGAGGAGAAATGTGATTTTTAACCTAATGTACTCTTGTGTAAATTTAAATGTAATGTATCGGTCATTCTAAGTCTAAGTTTAAGAATAGTGTAAGCGAAGCAAGGTGGGAAGCAACGGAGAATGTAAAAGCCCGAAAGGGTATACAAGTGGAATAAAGCATACACGAATATTTATATTTATTATTTATTATTATTATTATTATATTTATTATTTATTATTTTTATTTTTATTATTATTTTTTTTATTATTTATTTTATTATTTATTTATTTATATTATATATAATAATATTATTTGTTATTTGTTTATTTATTTTTTATCTTTTGGCACCGACATAAGAATTTCTGTTTATAATAAAGAATAGGTTCTGTATTTGCTTTCAATGTATTTTTTTGTTTTACTTTACAGTTGAAATATTTTTTAATTTCAGTAAAAAAAAATGGAGCTTGAAAAAAATTATGTTCTCGATTTGACCCCAATCTCCTTGAAATGTTGGCAAAGACTGAGTGGAAAACCTGAAAAAGTCAGGAAATTTCGCGATGTTGAAGTTTGCATCGTTGGGGTGCAACGAAAATTCATTTTTATTTTTCTATTGCTGCGTTTTCATTATCGTCCGAAAAATTTCCGTACATATTTAGGCTGAGGATCACTGAAAAGGATCCTGAAAAAAGTTGAAGCGATTTTGGAAGCGTAAATTTGCCAAATAAATTGGACCATGGAACTTTCGTTGCGTTGCAACGATGCAAACTTCAATATCATGGAATTTCTGAGTCAACAATGCGTAAAAACCATAAGTGCGTTTAAGAAATTTGCTAAGAATTAAAAAAATATCATCATTCGTATACCGCAAGTACCCATGTCCCCAAATTTGAGTAAGTTGAAGCGTTTACTGAATTTTGGGAGTTCGAAAATTCAATATTTCATTAATTCTGAACTGTTCAAGGAGTTAGGCCACTCTAGAGGCCGAAAAAATAGGCTTTTTGGGATTTTTTTTCAGAAAAACTACGAAATAAATCAAGATTACAAAAAAGGGTGTTTATCATACATATCAGTGACTGTATACAATAATTTTATAGAAGCGATTAATTTCAAAATGGCGGCTGTGCAGCGTTTATCTCAAAACTGCGTTTTTTAAGTTGGCCGGAAACATAACTCAGACAACTTTCAACCAATTCACTTGAAATGTTGAATATATCTTGAAAAATACATTGTCTATGGATGTACGTAGGATTTTTTTGTAATATTGCATAGTTCGTTTGTTATTAACGATTTTTTAGGCAAATTTGTGAAAAGTGAAAAATTTGCCTGAAAAATCGTCAGATAATTGTTAATAACAAATGAAATGAATATGAATTAAAGGCCTTAACCGATTAATGCAAAATTCAATGTCAACCATCTGTCGTTGGTGCACGTCGTGTATAAAAAATTTCAGTACGATATGAAGAAAAAAAATCACACCGATCTCTCAATTTCTGAAACATTCGAAAAATAAATAATTTTTCGCAAATTCTGAGACGCTAGACCGATTCCCGTAAAATTCAATTAACACCATTCCTCCTCTCACTGTTCATGTGCAAAGAGTTTCATCTGATAGCTCAAAAATTGTGACGAAGGACACGAACGAAAAATCGCCGCACACGTACCCAGGCATCCGGGCATTTTCTAGACGCGAGACAAAAATAATGCAATTCAAACGTACAATTTTTGTACTGGCAAAGAGGTTTTGCCATTTCGGAAAACAATCTGGAATTTTTTTTGTGGAATTGTTATTCCTCGAAAAAGGAAGAAAAGATTTTCTGTTTGTAGTTTTGGAAAACCAACGTGAAAAAAGCGTTATATGACAAACATAACGAAATTATTATTGTCACAATCGAAACGCAATCGTAATCTCAAACATTGTCATTGCTACGGCAAGGCTTTTAATTTCTCAAAGTTTCACTTCACCTTCGAGCGGGGGATATCGTTGAAGGATCCACGTTGAAGAGACCGAGAGAGACGTGATCGCAGGCGCCGCCGTTGGTTTTGACCTTCCTCAATGAGCGCTGCTTCGCCCTGGCGAAAGGTGTTCCCAGACCCCCCCCGGACGACGACGGGTATTCATACCGCACACGAATCACGCGTATGCGAACCCATACTTTGTCCTCACTCCGCCGGGAGAAGGCGAAACGGAAAACGAACTCACATTTAAAAATTGATACCGTAGCCCGAGGAGCGACGTGGTCAGGCTACGCATTACTAAAATAGAGTCTCGTAGCTCGTTAGGCACGCACGTAATGTAAAACTCAATTACTTGAAAACAGTTTACGAAGTAATGTGCTCTTTATCGAACAGCCGTATTTTACAAAATTAGATTATATCGGTGAATAAACATTGTTTTTTTTTCTCTTAAAGCTTGCAACGATAATTCTCTTTTATATTTTTATTTCTCCATTTTTAATTTTTTGCAAAATCTTTTTTGCAGATATAAATTGTAGATCTCTAAATAAGCGACTTAAGGGGCTATACCAGTGTGGACGCTGAACATTTGGGTGATTTTCGGGAATTTTTTGAAAGAAAAGTACTTAATTAAATGTTTCGGAAAATTAAGAATATATTTGGCTGTATTTGACCTATATTACATAATTTTTTCATAGAAAAATATTGAGATCCAAGCGACTTATGCGCTGCCTTCGGAGGCGCCAAAAAAAAGTTCCTCCACTGCTGACATGATTCCGGCCGATTGAGTAGCTGAAACCGAAAAAGGAAAAATGTCGTTAAACTGGACGCTATTTCCTGTACAATGACGTAGGATTTTCGAAAAATATCAAAATATAACGAAATGGCGTAGTTTATGAAAAAAAAGTCTGTTTTCTTGACTATAAAATGGTCGTTTTTTTCAATGCCAAATCGTCAATTTTCATCCAATCAAAAATCTCCTACGTCATTGTAGAGTAAATATATTCAAGAGTACTCAGTTAAAATTTCAAGTCGATCGGATAATTGCTCTTGGAGTTGCAATGTCAGCAAATTTGAAAAATCTCATTTCGAGAAAAACGCGTTTAAAGATTTAACTATCGATTTTTGCAAGATAAAATAATATTTACCACACAAACTGCTAATTACAGGATATTCTTGAAAGTATGAACTGTCGAAAAAGGCAAAAAAAAGTCGATTTTCTTAGTGTCACCCTGGTATAGCCCCTTAAAAAGTAATTCATGAATTTTCGTAACCAAGATTAGCCACAAGAAATTCGACCGACTGTAAAAAAATAATTTTTATTGCATTCCAACGTTGCGAACGTCAATTTCATTTTTTTTCTAAATTGAAACTGCCATTCTCTGATCTCTCGTCTCGAAAAACAACGAAAAGGTGCAACTTCTTGTTCTAACTTTTTTTTAAGTCAGAGCAACTGGGAATCGCCAGCGATGATCTGGAAGTTTACATCGTTGGACTGCAACGAAAATTAATTCCTTTTCAATTCCCCGATTTTTTTCTTACCGATTTAACCTACGAAAATCGGTCATACGCTTTTTTTGTATTATCATTGGAATTCTACGACCTCATTCTACGAAAAAAAGATTGCAGATGCTGCGAAGAACTACAGAAATGAAAAAGAATTCTCATTGCAGTCTAATGATGCTAATTTCAACGCCATTATTTGGACGTTTATTAAGAAAAGTGATTGTAATCACGAAAGAAACAGGAATGTCGTTCATGTTTCATGTTTAATTTATTTTTAAAAGATGTTACTTAAGGCCTTAGGTCATTCTAGAAATTTTTAGAAAGTGGAAAATTTGGCGAAAAAATCGTCAGATAATTTTTAATAACAAATGAACTATCCAATATAAAAAAAATCCTACGTACTTCCATAGACAATGTATTTTTCAAGATATATTCAACATTTCAAGTGAATCGGTTGAAAATTGTCTGCGTTATCGTTCCGGCCAACTTAAAAAATGCAGTTTTGACATAAACCCTGCACAGCCGCCATTTTGAAATTAATCGATTCAAAAAAATTATTGTATACAGTCACTGATATGTATGATAAACACCTTTTTTGCAATCACGATTTATTTTGTAGTTTTTCTGAAGAAAAAAAAATCCCCAAAAAGCCTATTTTTTCGGCCTCTAGAGTTGCCTAATCCCTTAAAAATGAAACCGTAAGAAATTCGGTATCCGTTATTTTACTTTACCACGCGGGTCACAATTGATGGTAATTGTTTGCGTTAATTTTGCAGAATTCAGCCTCAAAATTCACACTGACACATGTAATGTTTGACACACCATTTTTTTTTCGAAAGTTCTCGATAACATGGCAGATAGAAAATGATCAAATGCAAAATCATTTTTCTCTTTGAACTTATCCGAATATAATTATTCGACAGCAACCGGAGTAATTTGACTCGACAGTACGTAGGTTCGATCCGCAATGACGTTGAAGTTAGCATTGGAACGCAACAAGAATTAATTCTTTTGAGTTGCTCACATTTATTTTGCCATTTTAGGCTGTGAAAATCGCTCGAACGTTACTACGTATTCTTATATTAGAAACTTTTAACCTCGCACTACAAAAAAAGTCTGGATAATTATAAAATTAAGAAATAAAAAATAAAATGAAACTTAATGAATCATTACAGTTTTTTCAAACGTCAAAGATGGATAGCAGGACATGACGAATAGAAAAGGATTTCCAGTGGCATCCTAATACTGCAAATATGAATAACTTTTTATCGCGATAGCTTGAAGTAGGGACCAATGAACATCCTGCAACGGAAGATTTTGTACATCGAAATATCAATGATGCTAGGATTGTAGTCCCAAATATCTTTTCGTTGTTCCTCTTTTCATTTACTACTCTTCGATATTTTTTTTTTTACTTTTACTTTGTTTCCTCTCGTAATTTTCGTTACACGAAACTGTGATATTTTATGTTCGTTTCTCACCGTTGAGCCTCGATTATTTATTGCTCTCGGTGCACGTGCGGATGAAAACATTTTCGCGCCTAACTCTGCTATCGTCGCTTATCGGCGAGTAAAAATTTGCGCGTCAAGAGCACGTCACGTGCGAGAAGAAAAAAACACAATATTAACAAAAAATATTGACGTGACGAATCACGTGACTTGCCCGTGATGACAAACTCGATCCCGTATGCAGAAACATACGGCCAGTACGTAATCGTATATTCATGCGCCGCGTACACATACAGGGTGTCCCGTTCAAAGTGCAGCCGCCAAAGAGCGAAAATAAGGTCGGGTAATAGAAACGTATGGTGCCCAAAATTATCTGTTTTGGGGCGTGTTTTTTATTGGTTAAAATGATGTGTAAACATCACGGAAATGATATACAAAAGGGATGATGCAAAAAAAATACAAAATTATACGCGAACATTTTTAATTATTATTTTTAAAGCTCATTTTCCGAAGCCCTTTCGAGCGCTCCGAAACTGACAAAACAGCCTACTAGACGGTGAAAGCAGCAATTTGCAATCGTTTGGTCCACTTGTACGAAAAATATACAACGTTCTAACAACTGAAAAGCAAAATGTCTCCGTGGGTACACGCATAATTCAAATGCGAGCTTCAATTCCGTCGCTTGGGCGTTAGCTCCTAAATCAGTTTTTAAACTTTAAGGAGGTTGCGCAGCTATCGCGAAATAGTAAGAATTTGCTGAAATTTATTGAGGATAATTGCGAACAGGTGTTACGAGTCCGTGTTAAATTTCAAGTACTTCGTCTGCGTGATTGTTGAGTACGTAATTATTGAAATTAGGCTCTTATACTTGGGCGCCATACCAAAAGCTTCATACGACTGTCGCAAAATAATAAAAATAGTACGAATTGAATGGAAATAGGCGGAAAAAATTATTGAAATTTTCATGAATCATTTCAACGAAGAGTACAGCGTTTTGTCTGTCTCGTTATCGAGATATTCGTGAAATAAAACAGGAAATTTCAGCTGATTCGCGTGAAACGATAAAGCGCCCTACGGCACGTGGCAACGCTGCTGTCAAGTCGGCCATTTTGAAAAGGCGCAAAAATTTGAAACGCACAAACTATTGCTTCCTTGCTATAAATTTATTACCGCGGTTTCATAAAGAGTATTTAAATATTTTGAATCATTCTTTACAGAAGCTGCAGTGCATGTGTTTCCACATAACCTTCAAATCAATTACGCGTCGTCCCTCGACTGCACATTCATTTTCCGGCTCAAGTACTTTTTTCCGCTGCTTTCCAGGTTGTACTTGCTCCAACCGTCGATTATACTGTTTTTCGATTTGCACTTTTCCCTTCCATCTTTTCATTTTCGCCGAACAAAAATAAACGGAATTCGCGAAGGATGTTTGACAGCTACGCACTCGCGATGTGGCGTTCGTATCTGAGCTCGGTGATACCAGTTACTGAGAACCAAATTGCGCGTTTGCCACGTTTCAACTTGGTTGATAACTTATTCGCGATGTGAATAAACAAAAAAGATTAATAACATTTCTAAACAGTCAATTATATACATTTCGCATATTATTAGCTGAAATTTATTTATTTTACGTAGGCGAAAATTTGATTATTCGGGGTTGGCAGCCGTTACAGGCGCCCGTGTTTAAGCATTTGCGCCCCCCTCTTGCCGCCTGCCCCACTAAGACCCTGAGCAGCCTCCTTAAACGCGTTTTTCTCGGTTTGGAAATCGGGAGAACTCATAAGCCAAGCAGTTTTCATCCTATTGCTCGAAATTTTAACTGTAGGCGAGAAGCCAGTTTAGATGAATCGAAAAATCGTTTTTTTCTTAATTCCATGAATTGTTGGAAAAACTATTCCAAACTGTGTTCCCAAAAGAATATAAATAATTCATTACTCCTTTGAATATTTTTTTCGGTGATTTCTTTTTCAAACGCGTTTTTCTCGAAATAACTTTTTTCAAATTGTGTACAGTCTAGCTCAAAAAGTTTCCAACCTATAGTTTTGTAAAGTTATAGTTGGTTTCTTTATATAATTATGCTCTGTATGAACCTAAATTTGGAGTAATATCATTGTTTGAAGTATACTTTTTATAGCAAAAAACGTTATAACATAATGGCAAAAATTATACCTACCCTTTTATTTAAAAACCTTTAAAAAATGCAATTTCCAATTTTTTGTCAGAGTTAGGTTCATGTACAAGGAGAACATATTCTATAAGTAATTTTCAAACTGCATTGATTTCCGATGAAAATTGTGGCCTCCAGATTGTACACCAACAGCAAAGTTTGATGGTGATCCTCGATGGGCGGCACGTTATATGTTCCGTATTTTTAGAAGAAAAGCTACGTAAAAATTAAAATATTTGTTTGAAAATATTTATAAAAGATTCCCAAAGTTTAAATAAATTCTATTCATTCATTCCTGGTAAAAAAAACCATGAAAATCACTTTAAAAAACGTGCTCCTAATCTGTTTTCCCGTCTTATAAGGAACATCAATTAAGTGTCCGCCTTCGACTTTGTTGAAACTCATATATGTGTTGGAGCATTGAAAACTATTAGGCACGTATTTTTTTTATCGGCGAAAAAACCGTTTCAGGGGCGAAACGACCCCTTAAAGAACGGCGTGTCGAGGGGTGATTCTGCCGTTTCAGCCACAAACAGTCCACCGATGTAATAAAACAAAAACCAAAATTGTTCTAATGTTAACCGATGAAAAATCCACTATAGAAGTATTGAAAAAAATGTAATTAAAGGCTGACACGCCTTTCTTTAAAGGGGTGGTCCCCCCCCTTAAACCCGATTTTCCGCCGATAAGAAAAAAATACGAGTGTAAAATAGTTCCTTATGCTTCGTCGCATATATGAATTTTAACGAAATCGAAGGTCGACACTTCAGTGATGTTTCTCGTTAGATAGACTTTCTAAAAAAGTACACGATTTTTACCATTCATCGACAATTCTTGTTTTTATAAACAAATTAAGGCCGATGTTTTTAGCGAAAGAAAAAATGTATTATAATTGATGCCACTGCGGAAAAAACCCGTATTTATTGAATAATCTATAATTAATCTATAATTTAATAATGTACTTCTGTAGCAAAATTAGTATAAATTACGAAATTTACAAATAAATTACTAATTTGTTAAAAATTTAGTTGAAACCAAAAATATTTTGTGGGAGACGTTTTTTATGCCCTGAGAAAAATACAGCCTCCAATTCTCACACTGGTTGCCAGAATTCTATTTCTCAGTGCTAGAAAAGTATAGCAGTTTACTGCCAGTTCGGAATTTTAAGACTTGTTATAGAAGTGTAAAAATGATTCCCACACCGTATAGTAAAAATGACGCGTGCGTATTACATTTGAAACTATTCTCGCACAGGCGCGAGTCCTATATGCTGTATAGTAAAAATAATGCGTGCATATTACATTTGAAACTTAATTACATGAAACATACGCTATATTTTCATATGTATTTTACTATACGTATAGCATGAATCTTCGTGTATGTATAGATTTCACTATAAGTATAGCATAAGTCTTCGGCGTATAGCGAAAAATATTACAAAGTTATTAGTAAAATGTGACTATACCGTATTTTTTATAGAATACTGGAAACTAATTGTTCCAATCACGTGGGCAAAATATTTTTTGAATACTACAAAAAATCACAATATGCCGAATAGAATGTATTATTTGCATCAGTTTACGTGCCATATCGCAGGTTAAAATGTAAATTTCTTCATTATTACTATACCATAATTACAATTTTTATCTTCCATTCGATACTTTTGATACTTAATGATATTTTTTTTTATAAGCATAGTATTAATTCTAAACTTCGAGGCCCCTGTTTTCTCCGTGTGCGATTGTATTTTTGCAGCTTGTTTGAGGTTTACAGTTAAAATGAGACACCCTGTACAAATCAATATATATATATATATATATATAAATGAGGTGCACGTAAAGCAGAAATGTCCGTATGTGGTTAATGAGTGGATGACATAATCCTAAGGCATGTTGGATAAACGCTTTGTATCTTCGTCCGTTCAATGACTGTAATTACGCGGGTGAAACTCCAGACCAGGGTCTCCATATATTTTTCTATCATTCTCCGCCACTCTTTTGTTCACTTTGTCACTCTCTGACTCTCTGTTCTTCGCCCCGTGTCATATTCACCTTCGTATCATTTCGTACAAACGAGATTATTCTCCGCGTCAGATTAATTATACACTGCTCTCTATCTGAAACGGCGAATTGAGAAAAAAATAGAGCTGGTATTACCAGCGCATTGTTTCGTCCACTTGCTTATTGGCAAGTCGAGGAGAAAGCACTAGTCATAATTTGGACGTATTAGTGTCGCGCCTCATCGTAAATAACCCGAATGTTTATCTGTTTGAATAACTGTACGCAATGAACATATTTAATCGTCGGTGGATTTTATCTCACGAGAGCTAACTACTCTGCTAGTCCAGTAAAAGAGACGAAAACCCAGCACTTTTAGCGTAGAATTAGCATTTTTTTTACTGACGCTTGACGGCTGCACACTGAAAATAACCCCAACGAAATTTTGCCCCTCAACTCGCCCCAACCCTAAGAAATAGGGGTTGAAAACTTAAAAACCGCTGTATCTCGATAATTAATAGACCGATCGAAAAATGTTTCGAACAAGAGTTGTTTGGAATAATAAAATACGTATAAAGTTATCTGACGTCCAATCCCCTATCTTTGAAAATAGCGGCACAAAAACGATTAGAAAATTCGGGGTTGATGCGTTCGCGAGCGGAGTAGACATATCACTACGTCCTTGTCTGGGTCAGTAGTGCTCTCGCGTTTTTGTGACGGTATTTTCAAAAATAAGGCATTGGACGTCTTAACTTTATACGTTCTTGAAAGTAACGCTGTCAGGTGTATTTTTTATCGATTTTTTAATTTTTGGTTACACTTAAAAGTCAAAATACCGATTTTTCATTTAAAAAAACGGAAATTTTAGTATTGTAACATGAATTAAAATTATGAAAAAAATTTAAAAACTCGACAGCGTTACCTCGTAATTTATGTGTAGAAAAAGTAGAACAATTTATACGTATTTTATTATTCCAAACAACTTTTGTTTGAAACATTTTTTGATCGGGCTATTGATTATCGAGATACGGCGATTTTTAAGTTTGCAACCCCTATTTCTTAGGGTTGGGGCGAGGTGAGGGGAAAAATTTCATTGGGATTACTTTCAGTATGCAACCATCTAGCTTCGGTCAAAAATTCTAATTCTACGCTAAAAGTGCTGGGTCTTCGTCTCTTTTACTGGACTATACGGGCTGTACACTCGCGCAAAAAGAAAAACGGACAAAGTTAAGGTATTCCTTTCACAAACCCGAATATTCAACAATTAACTGATTTTCGTTTACAATCAAGTAAAAATACATCCCAGTATGCTGGTAAAATTTGAAGCCAAGTTGCCGAACGTTTGACGAAAAATTACGACTCTAAAAATCGTCTCGTTTATACGGCACTTCATCGAGATGACACGCTGGCCACATTTCTATCTAATAATTTATACACTAAATAACTCTCGATGCCTGATATAAACTGCTCAACATGTGTAAAATATTCTAAAGATTCCATAACGACAATAAAAACAGGGGCTCTCCAAATGTTTAAAGAAAATTTTAATGATGAAACTCATAAAAATGTGACTAGCAGAAGAAATTTCGTAGCCAGGACTTTGGGGGCGTCCATTAATTACGTGAGGCGTATAGGGGGGGGGGGGGGGGAGTCGACCGAAATCTCACCCAATCTCACGTGGGGGAGAGGGGGGTTCGGCAAATATCACGTAATTTTAGTAATTTTAGTAATTTTAGATATCACGTAATTTTTATCACGTAGGGAGAGTCTCCCTACTACTTTACATGGTGGAGTAAATGGTACTACAACCGCAGTTACTTCTACTACAATTTATTTTCCGTGAACGTATGCATTTTGAAAAATCTCACGTGATATTAGGGGAGGGGGGAAGGGGTCGAGCAAAATCTCACGACATCTCACCAGGGAGAGAGGGGGGGTCGAAAAATCGCCAAAATCACCTCACGTAATTAATGGATGCCCCCTTTTCAGGGAAAATGGAAAAATGTCAAAATCTACTGAATTAGCACCAAATTTTTTATTCCAGTTAGGTATAATAATTGATTGTGACTTATCTTTATTAAGCGCCACTGTAACTTACCAATGATGCAGAAGGGCCCTGCTTATGCCCCCCACAAAATACGGCCCGCGGCGGAAGGAATACCTTAAGTGATTGATTAATACAGTTCGCAAATTCCGATCAATATTCAGATTTCCAAGGAACAGAAGTACCCCCTGAAACACGGTGATTGCCACTTTATAAGTAAAAGTTAAGGGCACAGGGACAATAATTTGTTTGGAGAACATAAATTACTGGATAAATTTGAGCCAAGCCGATAGCGGTTCGTATTCGATAAGAATCTGAGTTTGACATCGACTCCAATTAAAAAAATAAGAGCTCAATCAATTTCATATTTGTATGAGTTTTTAATGAATGAGTAAAATGTTTGGATATAATGAATTAGTTAAAATTTGAGTTGTTTTCTGCTCTGTTAGTTGACTGCATCAACGTCATTTTTAAATCAAATTTCATTTTCAAATCAGTCAATCATTCTTAAATGTGTAAAAAGAAACAACTGGAGAGAATATTTCGCAAATGAAAAGGTTCATCATTTAGTTGCAGTATTTTTTTCAAGAGATAAGAATCTGTACTCATTTTTTGCGTCTTGAGGGAAAGGTCTTTTATGAAATGTAATAAATAAGCAGCGATTATGCTGTTGAAGTTTGCATCGTTGGAACGCAACGAAAGTTTCGGAGCCCAATTTTTTTAGCACATTTTGCCCTTCAAAATCACTCAATTTTTGTTCACTATCCTGATTAGAGATGTTCAGCTGAAATATGTAAGAAAAGATTCTGGAGGATAATAAAAATGAAGGAATAAAAATATTGAAAATAATTTTCGTTGTATTCCGAACGATGCAAACTTCAAAATCGTCAGTAATTGAATCGTTTGCATAGTCAATATTATATTTTAATTTCCCCTTGAATGCACAACATTACATGCTGTTCATTTAGGGAAGAGACACGAGCCGCGATATAGAGTTATTGCAAGGACGATTGGTCTGAGAATTTTTTTTAACCCTTTGAAGTGCGTTCAAAAACTCCGAATTTGTCACCAAAGCAATCCAATCGAGTAATAATTATTTTTTCTAATGTCGTAGGCATTCGAAGAGTTCGGTGCAGAAAAAAAATCCGCTTAGAAAATAATTAACCCGGGCTGAATTCCGGGACGAACCCACGATTTTCGTCCAAAATCGAACGAGTACAATAACGAGGCGTCGACGATAAACCATTGGCATTGGCGTGGTTAAGTCGATTCGCAAAAATGATCACCACAAACAGACGGTACCAGCGCGTGTTTATTCAGATGCGAGATAAACCGAAACTTGAGTAAATTTTCATTCCAAGAGTGAAAGGAGAAGGGGTCGAGAGAGAGAGAGAGAGAGAGAAGGAAGGTAATGAACGTTGATGACGTCTGCAGCCTTGGAATGCAACCATTTTGATTTCATTATTTTCACTATTACACAAAGTCGTGCAAAATTTCACTGCACATCCGTTTTTTATGTAGCTGTAGCCTAAACAGTAGAACAAATAAATAAATAAAAATGAGAACTGGTTGCATTCAAATATCCCATGACTCATCACAAAATTGGACTATTGGAATAAATTTTAGAGCATGCAGAAGACAATACTATCGAAATTAATGCAATATCGAAATTATTGTCAAGATTTCGAAACTTCACCAATTAGAGTTATGTTAAAATGAACGAAAGTCCAGATCCCAAGTGTCATAAAATTATCATTAACTCCCCTATCAAAACGAAAACATCCAATTACCCTTTAAGTTTTCACCAATTCAAAGATCGATATTTTCCCAACAACGTGAAAAAACGTGCCGAAATGGTAACTTCTCTTTCCGTGTTTCCCCAAGGGACTCTCTCACGGCAAATCGCCAAATGAGCACGAAAATGACGTCAACTTTGAAGAAAAGTCAAAATTTGAGAATTGGTGAAACGGAAGTAATGACTTTCTGGCGTTGGTTCTTGGTTCGACTGTGAAGCAATTGTGTACTTTTTCGTCGACGTAAGAAGAAAGATAGCAAATTTGACCTGTCGCATATTTTTCAAGACGCAGTAACTCATCAAGTGTACCGTCGAATGTGCCGAAAAGGTGACGAAAACGAGTTCCCCGACGTTATATAGTGATATGGTAATATATCGTAATATAGTGATATTTACAATGGATCTCGAGCCGAAACGGGTCGATTTCGTCGATCAAGCGGACGTCGCCATAATAAATATCCTTATCTCGATTCGCTACTGCGAATCTTAAGGTGATAGAAAACACGTTCTTTGTTGGATTCTCTAGTAGTTTCGATTATTTTCGAAATTCGGTGTAATTTTCGGAGGAGAAAAAGTTTTAAAGTACGTAGGATCGAAAAACGCAAGGCGCAAGCACAAAACTTAGACCCTTTCTTTAAGGGGGGGGGGGGGGGGGGGTTAATTCGCAACGACGAAAAGCATATTTACGATCTTTTTTTTTGACGACACAGTTAATATGTATTTATTTATGTAATTGGTATATAATAAAAGGACATCTGAAGAATATTCTGTAAAATTTTCATTAATAATTATACAGAAATGAGCCATTGACAGCAAATCTTCGCAGACGCCTCGAAAAGAAGTTACACTGCGGCGAACCGCATAATTCATCACTGGATCATCTGAAATAAAAAAAGCAAAAAGATTTCATTAGTTGATAAGTTCTTGAAGGTAACGCTGTCAGGTTTATTTTTTATCGATTGTTTAACTTTTTGGTTATACTTAAAAGTCAAAATACCGATTTTTCATTTTAAAAAATCGGAAATTTTAGTATTGTAAAATAAATTAGAATTATGAAAAATTTAAAAAAAAAACTCGGCAGCGTTACCTCGCAATTTATGTGTAGAAAAAGTGTGTGAAATTTCAAAAGGATCGGTGCAGTAGATTTTGGACGAGAGAGTTCACCGACTTTGAAAATGCTAGGTGTGAGAAAAACGCGTTTAAAAGTTTCAAAGATTTATACACTAGAAAATAAAAAAATAAACTTCAATAAACGAGTGTTTCTTTTCATATACTTATGCAGAATCATCGATGCCAGGTCCATAAACCATTCATATCACAAAATAAAATAAAATAACGCCAAAAAAATACCTTACGTATTTAACCCCACCCCCCCTCCCCCTTAAATCTCAAACAGCTTTGAAAAGAGTTGATTAGAGGTTTCGTTACCGACTGAGCGAGCCGGCTCACCTTAAAGATTAGGTGACATTTTTGAAAATATGATTTTGTTCGTTTTCGACGGATTCGCAAAATATAACATTTCTAAAATATTCTCTGAATTTTTTTTAATCGATCCTTTCACAATTCAGGGAGTTATGGGCGTCTATATTTCGGTTTCGCGAACCGGCGAACTCACATTTGACAAGCTTCTTTTACATATCAAAAAGCAGTGCTTGAACGAAGGCATTTTTCGATGCATAGTTTTTTAAAAATCAACAACAATATAGCGTTTTTTTTTTATCGAAAATCGATACTTTAACTTTGGCACTGTGACCATTTTTTCAAAAATCCATATTTCGTTAAATCCCTGGTCCGAAATGAAAAAATCAAACGCATTTCGGATGATTTGTTTCCGAGCAGCAGTGGTCACCGCGGAGGACATTTTTCGAACGGCGGTCTGCACAAACCATTGTATCCACCATATTTATAAATATGTTGCAATACAAAAGTAATGAATGATACTCAAACCCATTTCCTTCAATGTAAAAAAATGAAAAACTGCATACGTTTTCCTAAAAAAAAATCCCGAAAAGTCCTCGTTTTCCGGCCACGAGTTGTGTGACCCGTTAAGGGAGGCTTCTACTTTGTTGGGCCAAAAATTGTTCGATTTTTCACCCATTTTTTATGCGAAAAATATTAGCACGTTCCCTAGCATAGTGTAAATGAACTTTTTGGTGAAAATTTATGCATTACGTCAAAATTTAAACTATGATATTAAGTTAGGGTTAGATCAGCAGCAGGGTTTCATAGGTTTCCGTTTCGAAATCAGCTCTGCCCCCACGTCACCGGTGGCCTACGTGACGGCTCGATACAGGACAGGGTCCGGTCGTCGGTGATTTACCTGGCAGAGAACGTGTTAAATATAGAATGTTGAAATTTGGTATGTTTACTAAGCGGTCTTTATTGAAGATGATAATATTTTTTTAAGTTTGACGACACATGGTACTGGGAGTGGAAGGAGCCACGTTTGTCGGCGCGCCGGCGATGATATTCTTCGCTTGCGGAAGTCCCATGTCTCGAACAGGTGGTCTGAAGCAAAGAAAATCAAACATATTTTTACTTTGTACAATATTGTGCATAATTCGAACTGGAATCAAGAAGAAAAATTGACATATAAAAAAATAGTGAGCGATCGAAGGGGTCGTTTATTTTTTTTACCAAACATTTTTGCAGTTTTTTGTTCATAAAATAAAACCGTTTGAATATTTTCGGATAATTCTAGTTCAACTGATGAAGACGTTTGGCTGTACACGTGCCTGTCAAATTTCATAACGATTGCTCATCTAGGGCGTGTGGGAGCACTTCCGCAAGCGAAGAACATCATCGCCGCTGCATCGACATACGTGGGCTCTTCCCACCACCATGTTTTATCAAACATTACAAAATATTATCATGTTCAATAAAGACCAATTAGTATGAAAAATTAGTGTAAAATCGAACATTTTTGGCCTAACAAAGTAGAAACGTCCCTTAAGGATGTATTGCCCGTACATTCTCTACTAAAAGTGAGTTTCGGTGCGAATTTTGAGTACTTTGCGATGAGATTAAAATTTTCAAAAAATCAACCACATTCAAGATGCCAAGAACATTAATTTCCGGCAATAATGATGCAAAAAAGTTATAAGTGAATTGTTGAAAAAAAATTGATCAACAAATGTCCGGTGAACTACTTTATTTTATATTATAAAATGCAATCGTAAATTTGTCTGAATAGGTATGAATTTTTTTTAGAATTTTTTTTTATTTTTTATTTTTTTTGTTTAAGACATGCATGAAGAGTCACAAATTTTCAATATGTTTTCGGAGCAGTGTTTCATATTAAATCCAAGAAGTGTCCGGGGTATTGAACGAACGGTGCCATAGGTACAGCCTCTGAAAAATTCTACAAACGGGATTTTCGAAATAGAGCAATTTTTTTTCAAATCATATCTATTCAGAAAAATATCATAATTCATTTAATGTCACAAGAAATCAAGTTTACCGGAGATTTTTCGAACAAATTTTTGTTTAAACAATTTATTTATACATTTTTGGCATTCTCATTATTCAAAACCAATGTTCTTAGCATCTTCAATACGGTTGATTTTTTCAGATTTTAATCTTATCGCAAAGTACTCAAAATTCTCACCGGCACTCACTTTTGGTAGGGAATGTACGGACAATCCTTAAGGCCTTAGGCCACTCTAGAAGCCGAAAAAATGGGCTTTTTGGGGATTTTTTTTTCAGAAAACTTACAAAATAAATCGAGATTACAAAAAAGGGTGTTTATCATACATATCAGTGACTGTATACAATAATTTTTTTGAAGCGATTAATTTCAAAATGGCGGCTGGGCAGCGTTTATCTCAAAAGTGCATTTTTTTAAGTTGGCCGAAAACATAACTCAGACAATTTTCAACCGATTCACTTAAAATGTTCAATATATCATGAAAAATACATTGTCTATGGAAGTACGTAGGATTTTTCTTTATATTGCATAGTTCATTTGTTATTAACAATTATCTGACGATTTTTTAAGCAAATTTTTGATAAGTTAAAAATTTCGGTCTCTAGAGTGGCCTAACCTAAGGTGATGTGACGCTCTGCCATCAGCGCTACTACACCACGCACCCATATCTCCCTCACACCACCTCAACGAGGAATTTTACACGCACGATCGTTAAAAATCGCGCGGCAAAATTATCCCCAAGGCGTTTTGGATTGCGAGCAAACTCTGTTCTCATTCTTACATAGCAGTTGTTTTTGTTTACGAAATACCAACCCTCCAAAAGAAACATTGAAATCCGCAGAACAGTTACGTTCCTCGCACTCGCTGTAAAAAGCGAGAAACGTTCGGACGGCCAAACTTCTAGTTTCACGATTTCTCCCGAATTACTGTTGCTCCGAAACGAAGAAAAGACCGCTTCTGCTCGGGAGTTAATAGACGACGGAACAATGAAAATCGACCTTCTCCATATTGCGAAACATTGGTCGTTTAGGAGAAAACTCGGAACCGAACTTTTAGCAAACGTCTCACAGTGCTCCCGGAGTATACGACTTTTCTGAAAATAAAGAACAAAACGGACTACATACTCGATTTTCTCGCACGGAACGCTCGCGTCAGTATTCGAGGGACGTTCTCTATAATTTTCTCAGTCTCGAGCAAGCGCTTCCCTTCTCGCTGACCGTTCTATAGATACACATCTGTATGTGTGTGTGTGTGTGTGCGTGAGCATGTACATATATATCTCTTTCTCTCTTTGTGTTGCAGATGAAGGCTGTGTACAGAGCCTTGGACGCTTTCTGCGACTTGCCAGAGAATTCTCGTGCCAAGTACCAGTGCGTCGCACCCTCTAGTCACGGATACGTCAAACCGGAAACGGAGGAGTAAGTTTTGATTTTAGCTTGGCCGCGTAATTAATCGAAATCCTCGAAGATAGACTGGATTTCTCAGTCCAATGATAGCCAACCAATTAACCCAACCATGCGCTAGCGAATCCAATTTGAGAAGAAGAAAAAATAGCTCAGTGTGAAAACAAGATTTTTGACCATGGCTGCCTTAACAGTGTTTCAGCCCCGGTCGAAAAAGAGGCCAGACACAGCTTCATAGTGACCGGAAATGACGGAGTACTTCCGGAGGATGACGTGCCCGGGTTTCGTACAGCGGTGCAAGAACTCGCAAGGGACTTTAAACAACTTTCGGCAATGCTGCTGACCGTACGTCTTCTTGCACTGTGCCCTTCTTCCCGTCCTCTGTATCTCCTTATTTTTGCCCACCCTCGACTTCATTTCCTTCTTCTCTTGCTCGGAATTCCGGCCTTTCGGTCCAGGTCTTCGGAGGTCGTACTTTGTTTTTTTTTTTTAAAGAACGAAAAATGGTTTCACAGGCTCTCTCAGTCGGTCTGGATCAACCGCCCGAATTTATGCCAAGCAAGCACGCCCATATGCTCCAAGAAGGCAACGATACGGCTCTTCGTCTTCTCTACTATCCACCATCTGGCACCCCCGAGTCTGGCCTCACGCGCTACGGAGTACGCTGCGACTACGGCACATTCACCCTTCTCGCTCAGGTATCCTGAAAAATTATGCTCACAAGCTACAATAAAAAGGACTCAACTTGAGATACGAGCTTAAGGGAGACTTTGTCCTTGGAGTGCCGTATTTCAGGTGTTTACATTTTATTTTTTTTAAAGGAAACGAGTAAAGCTTTTTGAGTGCAGTTTTTTTCTTGCTTTTATTCGCGATGTACAGAACGTTAAAAAAATTTGTTTTGAAAAAAAAACCAAAATGGCGGCCGTTGCAGCTCCGCGAAAACAGGTCCTCAAATCGCGGGAGGTAAACGGCTGACAGCACTGCCCCCTTTTTGTTGATCTGAAATACAAATTCAAAGCATATTATCAATCTTTGACCCTTTGGTCATGGAATGACGGATGGGTTTTTCGTTTAGTACAAATTTCGGAAAATGTCGGCAATTTAAAAAAAATCGAATTTTCGCATTTTTTGCGCATAAAAAGATAAATAATAAATGCAAAAATTTATCTATCGAAAAAACGATCCGTCATCCCGTGAAGACATATTTTCTGGGTATGCTCTCCAAATTTCAGGTCGATATGTTAATTACAGCGGTCAGAAGAATGTCAGCCATTTTTAAAAACGTGTTTTCGAGAAAAACGCGTTTGAAGTTTTGTAATGTGTTTACACAAATGTGTTTATAATTACCGCTAATCGGCAATGCCTGGTCCATAGAGGCATCCCTCCTCTTCTTCTAGCTGCTCATGTTGAGCCGCTAACATCTCCCGCTGGGCACAAAGGACAAAGTCTCCCTTAAAGTCAGTAAAAAAAGAAGATATTTGCAAAACTCACTTAAAACGAAAGATGTTTTAAAAAATCTTTTGATAATCTTCAAAAAGTATCTTTGAAGATACTTTTTGAAGATTATCCCATTCGATAACGATATTTCGGATATAAATGTGCGGTAATGAAAATTACCAGGAAACAGAAAAAGCGAGGTGCGTCAATATTTTTTTCAACCACTGGTCGGTTGGCTGGATAACGAATTCTCCAAAAACCTAGTTTGAATTTCGCGTCCATTGTCGTGTTTTCCCGTGAGGCCGTCGATATATTACGTCATCCACTTTTGCTGATTTTTTATCCCCCCCCCCCCCCCCCTAAAATCTTCCCATCGTCATAATCCAATTATCGTTACTGTCATCCAACGACCAGACGCCCCCCTCTCGCCTATTATAAAATAACGTAATTTATGGACGGCCCCCATGATATTGAAACTCGCACCGTTGAAATGCAACAAAAATTCCTCAATTTTGTTTCTCCGTTTGAACTGCGAAAATTGCTCGAACGTTTTTTTTTCATCTTCTTATTAAAGATTCACGACGTCAATAGACGAAAAAAGATTTCGGATAATAAACAGAAGTGTGGGAATGAAAAAGAATTTTCGTTGCATTCCAAGGATGCAAATTTCAACACCGGACTTTCGCAGCAGCACTGAGACGATCCATAATATATCCCAGTTTGTTGACACTGTGACGAAGCTCCAAGGTGAATTTTCTCATGGCGTAGAAATTTGCCTCGGTGGAGTGCAACGAAAGTTCTTCTCAATTTTTAAAATTCCACCATTTTTATCACAACCTATAATTTTTTATAGACCAATCCCGTGATCGTGGATCTCTAACACGAATGAGAAAAATCTTTTGAGTGATTTTCGTACCCTAAATCGGCGGGAAAATTTGAGCAATAAGCAGAGTTGGACGTAATTCTATTTATAAATACGAATACGAATTTATTCACATCGTGAACATTATAAGTTGTGATAAAAAAAATCACAACTTATATTGTGAATTTTTATGTATTCACGAAAAGTTGTAAATACATAAAAATTCACACTGTAAGTTGTGATTTTTTTTCGTATTCAAGACAAATTAAGATCGAATTTACGATAATTATATTAAAATTTACACCACAAGTGAGTTCTTACGTATTTTGAGAGAAAACATTGCGCTGAGGCAAAGAAATGTTTGCACAAAAAGTGTTTTGCAAAAATGTCTTGGCCTCGACGCAATGTTTTTTCTCAAAATATGTACGAACTCACTTTTGGTGTAAATTTTAATCTAATCATTGTGAATTTGATTTGAATTTGCCTTAAATACGAAAAAAAATCGCAACTTAATTTGTGAATTTTTTGTGTTTACAATTTTTTGTACATTCACAGAATTTTATGTGAATTTTTTTTAATTCACAGGATTTTTTGTAAATATTTGTTGTGTGTTCAAAAAAGTTGTGGGTTTCAAATATTACATTATAAATATGAAAAAATTCACAAAATGAGTTATGAATTTCCTCAAGTTGAAGAAAATAAAAATCGAATTCACAATTATATAAAAATTTACACCACAAGTGAGTTTTTACGTATTTTGTGAGAAAACATTGCCATGAAGCAAAGAAATTTTTGCACAAAAAGTTTTGTGCAAAAATTTCCTTGTCTCGACGCAATGTTTTCTTTGATTTGAATCTGTCTAAAACACGAAAAAATTCACAACTTATTTTGTGCATTTTTTTGTATTTACAATTTTTTGTGAATACATTTGCATTCGCAGATTTTTATGTGAATTTTTTTTAATTCACAGGATTTTTTATAAATATTCAAATTTTTCGTGAATATTCACAATTTTTCTGTGAATTTATTCGTATGTTCAGCAAATTTGTGAATAAATTCGTATTCGTATTTATAAATAGAATTACGCCCAACTCTGGCAATAAGAAAGAAAAAAAACTAAGGTTTGTTGCGTTCCAACGATGCAAACTTCAACATTATATTTTCTCTGCCTTGCCTGTCTCGATCCCACGCAACTTCCACGACTGTAGCAAAATTGTTGATTCGATTGCTCGTTATTTTGTTGTTGTATTAATGTAAAGTGCCAGCCATGAATCTCCATCCCGAAATGGACCACTGTACCGTTGATACCTGTGAATGTAATCCGCAATGACAAGGCGAATGGGTGGAAAGCGCAGACAGGTGAAATAATGAAAAAGAACGAACAATGCTTAACTTTAGCGTCGGTTATTTGTCGTACAGGACACCGAGGGTGGTCTCGAGATTCAAACGTTGAGCGGTGGTCGCTGGGGACGAGTAGGCCATCTGCCGGGTGCCATATTGATAAAGACCGGTGACATACTAGCCAATTGGACGAATCAGCAGCTTCAGGCGCTCAAGCATCGTATCGTCGTGCCGGAGCATTACGGTCGGGGACGCCACTCGATCGCCTTTTTCGTTCATCCCGACAAGGACGCAACGATCGAGCCGCTCGAGGCGAAAATCCCCGCTGCATCCGGCCAGGAACCAGCTCTCTGTCGATTGCACAAGAAGAAACGTGGCGTGTTGACGGCTTATCATCATCTTCAGCGCCGATTTAGGGAAACGTACGCTTCTTAACGTTGCGCCCCACTATACTTTCGCGGTTCTTGCCCGAATTCCCGATGACGTTGCGACTATTTCAATCGACGCTTAAACGACGAGTGACGGAAAGAGAAAAGAGAACAAAATTAACGAAAAGCTGTACGCGTACTTCCCTCGGGGCTCCGAATCGACAAACGCAATTTCGGCAAAGAGAAGCCAGAAGAGAGAAGAAAAAAAGAATAACCAATGGCGGAAAATCGAAAAACGAGTTTTTGATACAGTAGCCAAGTATTAAGCCCTCCCTTTATTTGCCCCGACCCCTCCCTCTCGGGCACGCGCATCTCGCGCTGCTGATATCGCGGAACCGCGTTGATCTTGAGAATCAAACGATGCGCGATAGACTGAATAGAATTTTAAAGGAAATTGACGAAAAAGAGAATTCGCGATATTTTTTAATGATCGATTTGTCGAATGATCGATAATTATTACGTATTTTATGCATTTAGCGAGGCGCAAAAATTGACACGACTGACGACGCGCAGCTAAGGTACTTTTTGTTGGTAAAAAATTGTCCCTCGTCCCTCCTCCCTCGTCCCTTCCTCCGAGGTTCCAGCTCGTTATTTGCGCCGCATCTCCAGCTCGAGAGCTCGGGATCGCTCGCATCGTCAAGTAACCGCGAAACTCTCGCGTTACGCGTGTCCGTTATAATTGAATTTCGCGATTATATACTCGCTATACCGTCCGACGTGAACTCTCTTATTCTGCTCTTTCGCGCGTTCGACATTCATATGCGCCGATCGAAAAATTTGCCATACTCTTTGACGCCTGTGTATTGTAACGCTGCCGAACACGAGAATAATAGCGTGGAGTCTCGAGCAATAATTAAATCAATTTGTACTTAAATCGAAACATGTTTAATTGCACCTCGCCCCTCGCAACTTCCGCTTCGTTCAGCTGCGAATGGCTGCGACTATCAATGCTCACGCGAGAGACAGAGTAGCCGGGTGACGATTCAAAGTTTTCCCTCGAACCGCTCATGTTGCGCATCATATTGGGCGCCGTGAAACGACGAACAGAGTTTCTCGTCGTATGCTCGTAATGTAATCAGCGTAGGGGAATACTTTGATCCACGATTTTTACTGATCGGCCGTAAAGCAGAGTGAAAGCTGTAACACGTGAGACGGGGGCGAGAGAAGTAGCTGACTTTTTCGGATTAACATCCCTCACAAGGGGAGGCTGTCAATTGTCAAATTCAGATTCGATTCATACTGCGTGTAATAAAAGCTCATGGCCAGAGGTGTTATGTGGCAAAGCAGTAAGATCCGCTTCTTCGCCGTTGTCGAGAAAATCCGCATTGAAATATTCCGTTGTGTTCAAATACTTTCTACGTAAAGAAAATGTCGAAGACGGCGTGGCGCAGCGAGCAAGCTCTCTGCTTCATAAGCCCGTCGTCCCCGGTTCGAATCTCGCTGCTGACAACTTTTTTTTTTATTCAAATGTGTGTACAGATAATTCCCGGCAATCAGTTTCACCAATTATGCATATAATAAGTTTTTTAAATGCCGTTTGTCGTGGAAAAACCAACGCTTTCGAACTTCATTATGTTGTTCGTAAACAAAGTTATATTTTATAGTTGTTTCATACAAATAACACTAGAAATAAAATATAATATCACGAATAACAATCAAGTGGGTCAATTTATTGAAAAATTCCGCATATACTTGCAGATAATTTACAATTAGCGAGACGAAGTAGCCGGGGTGTCGCACGAACCAGAGTAATTGTTATCATAAAAACATGGAAAGCACAAAAACAGCACATCTCTAGCACATCTAATAAACGACGCGTTTTCACAAGAACAATTGTGTTTTCAATTATCTGTTGCGAAATACGCCTGATTTACATTCAAAAAAATTGTTCTATCGTCCGTCAGGCATGATACAAACCACGCGTATCGTATGGGAAAAAAATCTGAGAAGACAACTGGTGGTGGACTCTCTGGAATTGATTTCACGTTCTTGCTCGATTAAATAAGCACAATTTTGAAAGCGCTTGATCAGATTTTGTACCTGCCGGTAAAAGTACACGTCACACGATTGGACGAGTGCACTTTGGAGGAATGATCTTCATAGTGCCCGTTGGTAACTTTTTATCGTCCTGAAACATCTCATCGTACAACTCCGGGTTCGTTTGCTCACCCCAAGAGTCGATCAGGAGACATTTTTCGTTTTGTACGTATGGTTTCAACGCATCACGCAAGAAGCCCTTGTACAAACCCGTTGTGAGCTCACCGGATTTGGAGGATGTAATGACAACGTTGGTATACTTCTTGGCGTACTCTGTCCGTCTTCTGCACTCTGGGTCTAAACGTACCTGAGACTCTTGGAGGCATACGAAAAAAAGAGGCAAGACTCGTCCAGACATGGTCAAAGAATATTGTGCGGTATACGAATGTGTCACCTTGTTCATGTCCTGTCGCAGTACTGGGACGGACTTTGAGCCTTTTTCGGCGAGACCCCTGTTTAACATGGTACTGGTACTACGTGCCAGTACGTGGTACTGGCACCCGGACAAACAAAATACAAAAATACCGTTAGTACTATGGCAGTATTTTCGGAAAGAAAACTGTGTTGTCTATCATATATCATATTATCATATTGTATCGTGTCATATGAAATTTGTGAACAGCTCTCCACGTATCTTTTTGATCTGTATTAATTATAAAATCTTTATCGAAGTTGGGTATCAACGTTCGCGTCTGGATCCAAAATGTGTCCGCTGCGGCCAAAATGTCGCGGAGGGTAGCCGTCTCTTTCCGGGAAACATATTTTGTGATTTTCCGTTGGCGAATCCGATGCTTCTTTTTAAATTCGGTGATCCATGGTTTTGAAGCTTTGAATTCGAAATCTGTGAACTGACTTGCAGCGTCTAAAGCCATTTCTCAACATTCAACATTCAACTTTCTCAACACGGAAAATCACGGTCCGCTGCAAGTTTCTCGTCGTAATTTGTCCATGTGATTTGTAAAATGTGTCCATGAATGGACGGTGCAATATTTATCAAATTTGCTACCGCTACTTTTAATTTTCTCTTGCCACCTGGATAAATATTTTTTAAACGAGAGCACCCCCCCCCCTTTTTGTAGATTTTTGAGACTCCAGCCTGGATGTTCTGTGGTCAAAGTGGCAGATCTAATTTTGTTATGCAGAGGAATGTAGTCATACTCTTTTTTTTCTTCTTGTTCGGTCCGTATTCGTCTGATGATGCGTTGGCGATGAGATTCGGTTCAACTTCTTCGTCAGCACCACTGTCGTCGATTTCATTCATAGTTATCAATTCCTCATCAAGAACAAGGGTTTTTTTCGGCAAGCATTTGCAACATATTCTGGACCATTTCTGGCCCTATTACCATAGTTTTTTCGTTGATTAATGAAGACGGTTCTGCTGCGATGAGGTTATTATTACAGAGGAGGCTTTCAAAATACACCAACGCATCTTTCAATTGTTTTTCGGACACTTTACTGTGTATCGAATCTTCTTCAATCACATCACTTTCATGCGAAGGGCCTGGATCACTCTCAGGCTTTCCCACCTCTGTTTTTTTTTTTGGTTTTTTAATCAGGTAGAACAAAACTCTCAAGTACACACTGATTTTCGACGCTGTTACAAGTTGTGCTGGGGATCGCTTCCACCTTCTTTCGAAGTTAGCAGGCAACTACGCTGGTACATGTCGTCTCGTTTCGATCCGCCCGTCCCCTTGTGCGGGAAAGAACATTTGTCCTCACCTGTAGCGGTCGAGTAACGATATTTGTATTTCATACCCACCGCAGCAAGTATTTCTATTTTTGAAATATAACTTTGTTTGCGAACAACATAATGGAATTATCTGTATACAGATTTGAATTTAAAAAAGTTGCCAGCAGCGAGACTCGAACTGGGGACGACGGGCTTATGAAGCAGAGAGCTTGCTCGCTGCGCCACGCGCTCCTTGAAACTTTATGTAAAAAGTATTTGAACGCAACGGAATATTTCAACGCCGATTTTCTGTACAATAGCGAAGAAGCGCATCTTACTGCTTTGCCACATAACACCTCTGGCCATGAGCTTTTATTACACGCAGTATGAATCGAATCTGAATTTGACAATTGATAGCCTCCCTTTTCGGAGATGAATATGACAAGGTGTGACGTTTTGTTTTTCCTGAAAAAAATTAAGGCATTCCTTTCGCGAAGGGCCCTATTTTGTGGGGGAGTAAGGAGGGCCCTTCTGAATCATTGGTAAATTAGAGTGGTGCTTAATGAAAATAAGTCACAATCAATGATTATACCTAACGAGAAACTGGAATAAAAAAAATCGCGCAAGTTTTGTAGATTTAGACATTTTTACATTTTCTCTGAAACGTCGCAGCTACGAAAATTCTTTAGCTGGTTACATTTTTCTAAGTTTTATGATTAATATTTTCTTTGTAGATTCAGCCCCCCCCCCCTGTTTTTATTGTCGTTACGGAATCTTTAGACTGGCTTGAAATTTTACCAGTATTCTGGGATGTATTTTTACTTGATTAGAGACGAAGATCAGTTAATTGCTAAATATTCGGGTTCGTGAACGGAATACCTTAAGAACTTACACCTATTTGGAATTTTTGGAAATGCCGATTTTCGGTTTTCGAACGGATTCTTAAAATATAACATTCACAACTATTCATCAACGAAAATAGAGCGTCTTTTCCACCGAAAATCGATACTTTCACTTTGGACAGTGGTCATTTTTCCAAAAATGAATCTGTTATTGAATCCTTCGTCCACGCACTAAATAATTTCATGCAATAACTAAATGCTTTTGATTTTTTCATTACGGATGATTTGTTTCCGAGCAGCGGTGGTCACTGCGAAAGACGTTATTCACACAGCGGACTGCACAAACCATTGGACCTGCACATTTATAAATATTTTTCAATACAAAAATTGTGAGCCACCTGAAACCATACTCTCTACCGTGAAAAAAATTGAAAACCTCCACAGGTTTTCCCAGAAAAAATTCACTATCTACGAGTAAGCTTTGTCCAAAAATTTGTGAGCTTGGGTTGACTAGTCAGCTGATGTGAAACGCATTGTCCATTTGTCTCCTCGTTCTGCCATCAGCGCCACTACGGTAAGTCCCCCACACGGACATATATTTTTCGCATCACCTCAGTATGTGAGAGTTTTCGGTTCGAGAGAGAGAGAGAGAGAGAGATAGCTGTGTGGACCATACGGTCCACGGCTTCTTTTAGATCATCTTGGAGGTGATGTGAGAAACTCAATCAGTAACAAACATTGTAATCCCTTATTTCCATACATTTTTTAGTGCTGCAGAAAGGCACACGGTTTTAGAACTGTGCATTTCCGGAGAGTCAATGCCCCTTTGATAATAGTTAAACCTACACTTTGGGGTCGATGTAAAATGAATACGAATGTCATCTCATTTTTATGCGATGTCGAACAGATTCTCCGGCTTGTCTCCATCGCACCCATATTCGTTTCGCATGGCCTAGAGTGACGTCGACTCGCCCAAAGTAGGCGGTAAAAATAATTCTTTGTCTAATGATTCCAATTATGGACACCGATTAAAGTATTTTCAATCGATAAAAGTATCGAGTGCCGACTTAATACCTCGAGCAAACGGTAGGCAGCTTTCGCTATTCTCAAGTACAACTCTTTACAGAGTTTAGCTCGAGGCATCAGAATAGCCGTTTCTTCTCCACGCTCGTAATGGCTCATTCTTCCAGTTGCTGTGCCTCGAGCCTTTGCGGAATCTACCTGGTAACGGAATCCGAAAAAGGTGAAATTTAGGGACAGATTCTCCATTCGGAGGCCAGTTTCTTCTCTCCCTTACAATGTTCAATGTTTCAAATAATCCGCACTTTGGCGGGAAGACAGTCTCGTTTCCATCTGTACACTTTTGACCCCGACTCAACCAGCTTCGAAATGTTAAAAGGTCCGTTTTGCTTGTACGGCATGCTTGTACCCAGCCGAACTCTTCTGTCGACTACAAACACAGGGAGTGAAACGTAGAAGGCGGAGTTCGAGGTATCGGTGTGCCCTGCCGAAATTCATGGAAACAAGATCAATTCCCAACCACTGGAACCGGGCGGACATTGGGGATGGTACATAAGTAGAACTTCCACATACACGAGTACAGCCGCACGTTCGTAGAAAACCTGTGCGGCGGGAATCAATCATTACCATTTAAGGACAGGTATAAAAATGCGAAATGAGTGTAGAAAGGAAGTCCAAAGACGTATGACATTGAAGTTTGCATCGTTGCAATGCAATAAAAATTATTATCTTTTAAATTTCCGAAACTTCGTTTGGCAGATTTGAGCTACGAAAATCGAGCAAATCTTTTTTAGAAATCTTATTTAGCAATCCAGAACAAATCTGCAGAATATGATTTAGGACGATACAAAAAATAGAAAAAAAAAATTCGTTGCGTTTTAACGATGCAAACTTGAACCTCATAAAATCACAACATACAAAAAGAACGTTGAAGGACTATTGCGGAGATTCTTGTATCCGTGCGTCCTTCATTGGCGGTATGCTCTGTCGAAGCAGAAGCCCGTGAGCATATTTGGCACGAATATTTCACGTCCGTGTTATTGCAATTAGGCAAGTTACCCAAAGAAGTCCAGAAATCGTACCAATGAAACCCTGATAGACAAACGTGCTGTGAAAATTCACATGTCAGCAATGTAGCAGCAAGAGGACTGCATACAGCGGTACACCGTGACACCAATATTCGTTAAGCTGCATATTTGCGCCACACTGCGTGGTTTGGCGAAATAAATGTGTGATGCCAAGACGGCAAGTTTGCAGGATATATACGCAACAATTTACCTACTGCAACAACGGTATTGATGTGGCAAGTTCCAGATTTGGAGCTTGCCGCATTATATCGCGTTTCAATCATAAAATGCACCACGCTGTAACGCTCCGTTGCCGGTAAAAACGAGGCAAGTTATCGCGGCATTGAGACGGAATATTGACGGCACGCTGTGACGTTCCATTGCCGGCAAAAACAAGGTACAAGATTATAACCATAGGCAAATTCGCTACGACAAATGCCATGTTCCCAAATTAGTTATATAAGTTGAACCAGTTGGATGGTCGAGTGGTTATATTAGCGTGCTTGCCTTCTAAGGCCCGGTTCCACAACTCTCGGTTAACTACAGTTAACCGAGGTTTAAGACGTTAAACCCGGTTCAGTAAAGAAGTAGCGTTCCACAACATCATCAAACGCCGGTTAACTGCGATTCGCTTCGGTTAAAGTTAATCCCCGGATTTTGGGGGTTTAGCGAAGATAACGGAGGTTTAATAATGTGGCGACATCGGTAGTGTGTTTTGAAAGCTGGGAGCGGTCGGCTGCTGCACATCGCTGACATGTTGTAGGCGATTGGAGGTTATAGTGGCAATTGTTCTTCTCTCATTGTCGCGTTGCATTTCGAAATAATTAGAAAATAAATCGAACCTCTTCTATTGTATATTTAATAATTAATTGTTCATTGTAATCTGAACAATGGCTCATGTGTTCCTCATTTATGTTTATTCATATACAATACCTGTTGCGAAAAGTTCTTTACGAACTGCGGCGAAATGTTTTCGCGTCTTTTTTTTTAAGTTGTCCCAACAGCTTTTAAGCGACGTGACATTTCTATTTACCGATGAACCTTGGCTATTAAATTCGTCACATGCACTTAGCCAACATTTCTTCTTTTCTTTGATTGTCACTGAATCAGATGCTTTATTTTCTAAAATATTCTTTTTCTTCTCGACTATTTCGCTTAAACGAATTTTTTCATCGACCGAAAAGTTCGGTAATCTTTTCTTCGTTAGCGGTCCGTCTTCATTATTCCGCGACATGTTGTTTACTATCGCCAACAAGTTCCGCATAACCTTTATTGCCGAGATTCTTCCTAACCTTTTACCGGCATTTTCAAATATCCAATCACTATTCACTTTTGGAAAGAAAAGAGTGTCTATCCAAAGTTTCCCTAGGAGACTATACGTTTTCGTAACCGATGGTTACAAATGAGCTGTGGAACGCAATACCAGTTTAACCGCAAGTTTATCTTTAACGGCGGTTCACGTGAACCTTCGTTAAACGTGAAGTTGTGGAACCGGGCCTAAACCAGCCCATCGTGAAGTTGCGGATTCGAATCCCAGCCTCGGACTTGCGGAAAAAAATAATTACGGACATATAAAGCGTTAGTCCTCAGTCATACGCGGGCGTCGCACACACGAACCTGTACGTGTGTGCGATTGTATTCAATAAAATGATTTATTTTACCCTCTTTTTATTCCCACCTGTCCAGCTACCGGTAATGCAGAACCCCATTTAGCCGGTCACAAAACCGCAATAGCAGGTCTCGTTTATGTCGACGAAGGAGCGTTACGATGTGTTCTAAATATACCGGCAGCGGAACGTCACAGGATGCCGTCAATGTGCCCTCACCTTGCCGAATAGCGTATTCCAAATTTTCTGCCGCAACGCTGCAATAACCCATGCAATAAACGTGCTCCAAATGTACCGCCAATATTCTGTATTTTCCTACTGCAATATTAACCCCAGCATTCACGCGAGAATGTGCAATGCTGTGCTGCTAGAACACAGCTTAATACGGCGGCAAAGGATGTCATTTTTCCGTCACAACTTGCTCTCGCTTGGCGTGGTGTTGCCAATGTGTTGTCACCAAAATTCTTACTGGGAACTAATGAAAGCATTTCATGCACTCATCGAATGGTCAAAAATGCATATTTTTATAAATAGGTAATAATAAACCGAGAGAGAATGTATCGATAGTGGCGGCTAGTAAAAACCGCGACGGACGGACATCAAACTATCTTGAAGCGGCACTTTTTATAACGCTTATGAGTAGCCCCCTGGCACTGCTGGGTCTACCGTGTCTCGTTATTGTCGCCACGTAAACTAATCCACCATGCGGCGCTATTAGTCACCCGCATGACCCCCACTCCAGTCGCACAGCGTCTGCATAATTTGCATTAGACGCGTCTGGAAAATTCATTGTTTAGAATAGGATTTAAAAGTATAT
Source organism: Ophion obscuratus (assembly GCA_964007375.1). Lineage (NCBI taxonomy): Eukaryota > Metazoa > Arthropoda > Insecta > Hymenoptera > Ichneumonidae > Ophion > Ophion obscuratus. The sequence goes on along the minus strand of OZ023312.1, from coordinate 38,226,363 downwards.
GTGTATATAGGAAGGGATGCAATATTTACACTTGTTGCAATATTATGTATTTAAAAATATTTATTGAACGAAATAAACAGATAACATTAATATTTTGTAAATAACGGATTAGTCACGTCGTACAATGTTTTGCGATTTTTTTCTTGTCGAGATTGCTTTTTTTTTGTTCTGCGTTGAGACGTGCAGAATATTGCTGCATCCGCATCAACACGTAATATTGTATTATGTGTAAAAGAACACTATCGGCGTGTTCTATACACGGAAAAGAGAGCTTTTCATAGTTATACACGTCGTCCAATATTGACTCGAAAACACGTGTTGAATTGTTGTCAATAACCAATTTTTGTTGAAAAAAATATATGTTTTTTACAATAAAAATTGGTTATTAACTGACTCAATTACCTCTTTACTAAAAATAATAATTTTATTTCAGACTAGAAACAAAAAATAACAAATTTTAGTAACAAAAATTCCTAATGTTGAGTTGTTCAAAATGAGCTCAATTTGAAAAAAATAAGAAATAAAATTTTTAATGGCAAGAAAAGTGGCAAGTGTTGCACTATTTTGAAATCTTGATTAAATGCGCCATCTTTTGAAATAACTTGCCAAGGGTAGTGTAGTACATTTTTTTTCAAAATGAAGTGTCAAAGTTAAGTAACAATATTTTTGTGAACCATGATTCACTAAAACTTAACTTATTTTATTAAATTAACAATGTTTTTTGCATTAATTTGTAGTTGCGATTAATAGCATCGTTAATGAAGATCACAAAATTAAAAAAATCACAGCGAAATTGTGACATTGGTGATCACAGGACTTGAAAATGCGACCAAGGGTGTCGAATTTCAACTTTTTTTTTTAAATGTCTATTATCGCTGAACTGAGTGATATGGATTTTTTTTTTGTATTTTTCCCAGAACTGGTATAACTTGGCCTTTCATCCGGTCTCAGATTATCGTTGAGTTTTGGGACACCCTGTATAGTGGAGAAGGAAGATAGCATGATTACTACCAGTCAAATTATTATGATAAATTTGAAATACAAAAGATGTTCAAGTTACCTTGAAATCGTGATTGCCGGGTTCAACTCCATCAACGGGTTGTTTACGATTAAGCGCATCGAACATTTTATTTATCCAATCGCAAAACCATGCAGTGCTTTCGCATTCACTTAAACCTTGGTCGTGTTTTTGGAAAAACCGAAGTGCTGTGGCAACCGAATTGCTGAAAACCTGTTTTCATATTTTTGTTATTATCGTTAAATTATTTAGTATTTTAATATTTAAATCAGACAGATGAGTAACTTAGTATATTTAATCCAAGACGTTAGTGCGTTCAATTATGTTCGGAAAACATTATTTTCTTATAATTGAAATATGTTTGTAATAATAATGTTTGCATTCTCATTATTTGTAAACATGAGCCAAAAAAAACCAGAAGAATAGACTCCAAATTATTAAAAATTTGCGAGCAAAAAATCATTTAAAAAAATATTGCCAGAATAATCAACGATGATTTTCGAAATAAGCAATTATAAAGAGCTAATATTTTACCTGAACAGCCAGCCTCACTCGCATTTTCTGCGAATTACTAAGGGTCAGGTGATGCTTTGTCAATTTCGGGCAGACAAGAATATGACCGGGCCCCGCCAACGCCTTATCCGTCTCATGCAGAATCTCGAAATGCTTCCACTAGATAAACGGCTTTCCTGGGTCCATCTGTACAATAAAAAATAGCCTCGCAATTATCCTAAGCTATGCGTTATTTAAAACAGCTTAATATTTCAAAAAAGAGTCAATGATACTGACTTGGAGAATTTTATTGTTGTAAAGGCGATTACGAATCGTCTTTATGAGATGCGGTGTATCCGAAAATACGAAAACTCGTCGGTCTTCAGAACTTGGATGTTGAAAGTAGTTTTTCAAATTTGTCCTACTTCCATTGACACCCAATTCGGCCCAAAACTTTCGATTGGTACTTGCGCCATCGGTCACCACTCCGTGAACTTGTGCTCCGACGTTTTCGAGTAACACAATTGCTTTAATAATTAGCTGCGCTAAAACATGTCCCTTGACAGGTCCACGAGAAGCGAAAACAGCTATTGGCTGTGTGTAGTCGTCGAACAACGGTTGGAACATGATGACCAGGCCATGGTTAGCTTTCCGGCTAAATTCTGGTGATTGTTCACTGTCCATCCCGAAATCGACCAGTCCCTTGTAAGTCAGCGATTTTGTATGAACGCTGATACTTTCTCGCGTGGCTATTTCGTCGAGGAGGAGAATTCCATGTTTTTGAATATTTTCCTTCTTCGATAGAGCCAATTTCAGGACTTCAAAGAATTGATCATCGAAGCCACACGCGGTATTGATTTTAGAGAGATATCTATGAAAAGGTAAGTACAAACAGGTCAGTTAAAAAAAATGAATTCCCTGTAATTTTTTAACAATCAATATTATAGTTATCGTCTGTAAAATACCTTCGGATAGTTCGAGGACACGGAAGTGGAATAATGTTGTTTTCCCGTAAGAAGTTGTACCCAGATGCAGAGCGCATGTGCAACAACATGCACAACAGAATCCATTCATCCGTGTATCGTTTGCCTTTGCGATCCTTTAATTGTGCCGCAGCAACGATTTCTTTCAGGGCGTGTTCCTGATTTTTGGGCAGCTTTGCCGTTTCGAGAAGCTCCTGCAAAGATTTCTCACTGTACGAGTTTAATTTTTCTTGGCATGCATCAAGCTTGGACTTTAATGCGGAAAGTGAGTTTTCTGCGCGCCTCGTAGCTTTCTTTACAGTTTTCAATTTATCTCGCAGTCGTGATAACGTTTTATTCTTTTTTGAAGATAATCGAAGGTGAATTCGCTTTGGCTGCCCACGTATCTCCGTTCTTCGAATCTTCCTTGCGACAGTTTTTTGTACTCTCTGGCAAAATGTACAAACTATCTTGTCGGTCAGCAATAGAGAACACTGGACATGTCGCCAGGTTCCACCGATATCTTTATTCGCAATACGACAGTAGATTGTATCGAGCTCCGTTTGGAACTTTGAACCAGTACACACTTTCAGTTCGTCCAGTTTAAGCAACAGGTTTTGCAACCGTTTGAGCGTGAGTGCAGGACCAAGCTCGATCTGCAGGTCAGTGATACTCCACGGATTATTCAAAATATTCACGTGCACTGACAAATCACTTGTGATTATGACTTCTTTGAGTGGAAATGTTTTCGGTGCATCACTGTCTCTACGGAACTCTGCTTTACTAAAGACTACACTGGTCACATCGTCACGCCTTATGTTTTGTTTAGCCCATCCAGGTACTGGCGATTGATTTAATTCGATCAATTCTTTGATTGTAAGTGGCATCATCGGTTCATGAGAATTTTCACCATGCGACTCTGTTGGCACATCACTCTCCATTGGCACAGCGCTCTCCGTTGGCACAGCGCTCTCCGTTGGCACAATGCTCTCTGTTGGCACAGCACTCTCCGTTGACACAGCGCTCTCCGTTGGCACAATGCTCTCTGTTGGCATAGCACTCTCCGTTGACACAGCGCTCTCCGTTGGCACAATGCTCTCTGTTGGCACAGCACTCTCCGTTGACACAGCGCTTGTACAGTCTACAGGTTTCTTTTTCTCTTCACTTTCAGATATTTCAGGGACAGCGTCGAACGATTGAATATTGCTGCAATCCATGGCTTCTGCAGAATCTCTTCTCGGATATAGCACATTTTCCGGTTCGACCGATGATCCGGGCTTTGTCGCACATTCCATCCGAGCAAATATCGACGGCGTCGAACCTTTCACCAACCGAGGAATCTTGTACGTTGACTAGAAATTATAATAAATATATTACATTAACATAATATAATAATAATAATAACATTATCATAAATTATAAGAAAATAAAAAGCATTACAATTGAAAATGTGTGAATAAAAAAATAATTTTCATCTCAATTATATTACTCACCACACCAATTACAGCACTGTCGGGGCCTCGCAGTTCCCGTTTCCACAATATATCTTTTTCCCGAAAATGCTTGTCGCACACTGATTGACCAGACTTAAGAGATTTGTCTGTGGGTCCAATGGCTTTTCTCCATAATTCCAGGGCTTCTGGATCTTTTGGTACATTGAAAAAATGCGATTTTTCCTTGCTTGATTGGTAACCTGACTTGCAGCCAAGCACCACGCACGCAGGCATTCTCAAATATGAGCACAAAAACCACAAAAGTTGTTTTTTATTCTATCGCTACACTAAAATTGTTTATTATTTTATCACTATGTGATAAAATAATTACGATTTTACAACACCACGATTTTTTTTATTCGAGAACAATGACAGATCGAAAAAACGAAAAGAAATATTGACTTGGTTCACGAGACGAAAAAAATATGACGAAATAATACGGAGGTGCTTTGCGGAGTGGGGGTCATGCGGGTGACCATTAGCGCCGCATGGTGGGTTAGTTACGTGGCGACAATAACGAGACATGTTACTGTTAAGAGAATTCATCCCAGTGTCAGCCCCCTGGTACGGTCTTACCATGGTCTTACATACAGGTCTGAAAACGAAGCCAGATTTTCAAGGAGACTCCAGTCTCCTTGCAGATTTCAATGATGCCGTGAGGCAACCGGCCCGCGATCCCCACTATTACTAGCGCCACGCGGTTGCTTTCTCTACCAACTCTACGACGGAAACTATATCTATACATCTGTTTACACTGCGCATGCATCTACGATATGTAGAAGTTTGTTTTTTTTCCAAGGAATATTACAAAACAATTAGAACCAACTCATCACAGCAATGTATCCCAGCGGCATGAAGCTAATGAAAAAAACGTAAGTTAGATTTTCATTTTGCGTGTTTATTGCTCGGGATTGCATCGCAACGGCTTTCGCGTCAATTACGTCGACTTTGAGGTTAAACAAGCATGTCCTATGGAATTTTAACCGCGAAAAACTTTTTATTCCACGAAGTACACTTTTTCGCGAAATTTCATAAATTACGTCGTACGCTCCGCAGAAATCCATATCCCCAAGGAATGCGATGTCAAAAATGCCTCGAAATGGGACATTGGAGTTACGAGTGCAAGGGAAAAAGAAAATACGTCCACAGATCATCAAGAACGGTTCGACTGAAGAAAGCCATCGAAGAACAAGGAAAAGGCAAAATGTAAATACGATGTTTCAGATTCCATTTCGATATTATTTGTAGCAAACCAAAGATTTAGATAAGTAATCGTGATTGTTGTTTGCATATTGCATGGGTATGTCACACTGCTTGAGGTATTCTTTTCGCGAAGTCTTATTTTGTCGGGGTATAAGCAGGGCCCTTCTGAATCATCGGTAAATAACTGTGGTGCTTAATAAAAAATAAGTTACAATCAATTATTATACCCAACAATAAGCTGGAATAAAAAATGTCGTCCAAATTTAGTAGATTTAGATATTTTCTCTAAAACTTGACGGCTACAAAAATCCTGCTAATCACATTTTTCCAAGTTTTATCATTAATTATTCCAGTATATTGGGATGTATTTTTACTTGATTATAGACGAAAATCAGTTAAATGTTAAATATTTGGGTTCGTGAAAGCAATACCTTGACGCAAAGGAACACACAATTCCTCTTAAGGTAGTACATACAGGATAATCCCATTCAACAGTAAACATACGTTCGATTTTTGAAATGGGAAATTATTTCGAAAAAGTCATGAATTTAAGAGGTTTGTAAAATTTAAAGTTGACCGGAGCGGTGATTTTTGAGATATCGTGCTCACCGATTGTGAGACAAACTTTTAAAGTGTGCTAGTTTGCGGAACGTACCTATAAACGCGCATAATACCCCCAATTTTGGAAGAATCGACTTGAAATTTTCCGACAATATTTTTGAAATATATTTTGAGAATGCGTCGAAAACCAAAAATCGCTTTTTTCCAAAATTTCAACTGGATGTAAGCCCTTGACAATTGAATATTACACCGTTGCCCAGTATGCTTCGAACCATTCATAAAAAACGTTTTTTTTCTTCAGAGAACAACCGAAAAAACCCGAGATCAAAAAGTCGCGAAAGAAGAAGAAAGCAAAATACAGTTCCAGCGATTCGGATTCTGGTAGCAGTAGCAGCAGTAGCAGCTCCAGCAGCGGCACAAGTTCCTCGTCCGACAGTGAATCGGACTCGAGTGACAGTGATTCGAGCAGCAGTTCAAATAGTAGCAGCAGCAGCAGTAGTAGTAGTAGTACTAGTAGTAGTACGAGCAGTGTCGAGAGTAGAAAACACAAACGTCGTAATAAAAAGTCTCATTAGGTTAATGCCTTAAAATTTTATTTAATCATAAGTTGACTGTCCAACGCGTCAAAGTACATATATTTTTTTCTATTGCGAGAAACGAACGTTCGAGGACAAAGAATTATATTGATGACTTTTGTAAACGGATGAAACCTGTAATTCCGTCTATTGGAATAACGAGACCCTGGTCGAGAGTAATACTGCATACGAAAAAAAAAACGACGTAGCATAAAAAAATCCTTTTATTCCCGTAATTGTACATAAAAAAAAAGGCGACGAAAAACAGTAACTGCATGCAAACTCCGTTCTGCGATTCAATCATCGGTGCATTCGGGGAGCGTTTGCACGATTACTTTGCGTTTCGCATCGTATGAGAAATTGTTGCTCTTGAATATATCGCTCTCGTAAAATGGCGCGAGGTTGTGCACGTCGATCTGTTTGGCCTGTTGAATGGAAAAACAAAAATTAATCGCGTTAATTGATACGATTTTCGAAAACATGACTTCTTTTTCTATTGTTCGGGTGCGCAAATAAATGCAAAGCGAGTTACCTGCTATAATGGAATGTTAAAAAATAAATAAAGTTACGAAGTAAAATCCAATTCAATTTTTCAAAGGCACCGACTTGGATTTCTTCTAAGACGTGTTAACCATAAATTAGCATCTGGACATTTCATCCGAATAAAAAACTTTGCGACGAAACGATGACTGTTAAGGAGGTTGGAGCGATTCAGTTGAGTCAAATGACGGTTTATTCATTTTTTCTTTTTCAATGAACCTCAAAAAAATGCATACGAGGTACAGATTTATTCTATAAATGCTAATTTTTTAAAATATATAATTAAAGGGCAAAATTGTGCATTCTAACATTTTTATTACGTAAAGTAGAAAAACTTTTGTGTTACTACCAACTTGAAAAAGCATAACATTATCGATGATTATTATGAAAAAACTACGACAACGAATGTTTTATATAATTCACAATGAAATTTTGAGTAATTCGTAATTATGCCTATTCATATTTACGTCACGAGATTATTGGCCCATGGTTTACAATGGGCAAGATGAGGATTTTTTTTTCTAAATGTTCACAAAGGTTCAGTTTGCGTTAATCCGTTGTTAGAAATGGTTTATCTTGGTGCTAAATAACAATAAAAATTACATAACCTTTAGTGTGAGTCTTGCCCATCTAACCGCACGTTAAATTACATACATTAAACTATTTTTTATCTCTGGCGTTCGGTGGTGAAAAAAGTTCAAAGAATTCGTAAAGACTCAGTATAGTGTAAACAATAACATGTATTTTTTAAAATTAAATTTAACCTTGGATTGTGGCTAACGCTCCAACCTCCTTAAGGCCACGTTTCACTCGTCCGACTACTTCGAAATTTTCAATCCTTATTTCAGCTAAACGATACAATCAATTGAGATTAAATTTATCGTGTACATACGATATTGTTGCAGAAAGAGCCCGACGGACGACACTTTTCGAAATTATGAAGAAAAAAAACTACAGATTGTAGTTACCATAAGATGCATTGTGAATTACTAACTGATGTACGGAATTCGTGCACATTTCAAGATCGTTAAGCTCTCGACAGTGAAAAAAAAACACATTTAGAGCGTTTATTCAATTGATTTTATGGAAAAATGGCTGGGAAATTGGGGTTTAGAGTTTTTTTACATAAAAATACCAAAATTGTACCAACGAAGCTCAAAATATTATCGACAATCCTGAAAACTTTCAATTTTTCCCAATGCTGTCAATGCTGCACAGACATACACGGGTGAAGATCGGAAATTCGAACGATCAATATAATAGTCTGTAAAATAGTTAATTGAAATTGTGAATACAAAAATCTCGAAGTTGATTTATAGCGAAAACAAATATCAGATTTAACAAAATAATGAGCGATATAATATCGATTCGCCTGTATATATATATATATTGAAACGTTTCGTGTTTTGCCGCGAAACTTTTTATTTTGTTTTCCCCGATCGTTCGTGTGATCACGACAAAACAATTTTTGGGACGGCGAATATTCGGCCGAAGGATGAAATTTTGGGTCTCCCGTAGCCTCCTGAGGGGTGATGTACGTGACGTGAGCCGGAGATAATGATTAGGATTTTGAAGGTTCTTTGGAGATGCCTCAGTTGGTAAGAGGGTCTCAGAGACGCCTGTCTCAATCCGTCATCATCGGCATTTGATGTTTCGGATTGTCGTATTTGATGTAAGTTAGTAGAAAAACACCTATTTGTTAGTGTGTTAATCTCGAAGGACTTTGATGTGGTTAGTCCGGTGTGGTGACGTTTTACACGGAGCTGGAGCGGTCGGCGAGAAGCGCTGTGGTCGTGGAGCGACAAGGATGGGAGGAATACGGTGAGGCCGCACACGATGTTTAGAGGCGCTGACTCTCTCTCTTACTCTCTCTCTCTCTCTCACTCGCGCTCACACAGAGGTCTTATTGAAGAAGCAGGATGGGAAGGTGCGAGGCCTATCTGCGCGCGATGTTTAGAGGCGCTGATTCTCTCACTCACTCTTTCTCTCTTGCTCGCACTCGCACAGTCCGCGAGTGTCGTCGTGCACGCGTGTGTGCGATTCGGGATCGCTTCTGGAATCGGAAGCGACACCATTCGATTGACAATTATTGTGGATATGAGGCGTTATTTCCGGTTGGCACGTTGCCAAATGCAACTAAGTTCACGGTTGCCAACCCGTGTAACTCATGCGCTAGATAGCTAGCGTTCAAATAATGCGCTTGCTCGAGGCGGATTCAATCCCCCCGAGTGCACATAGCGGGGCCGTCCGGAAGGGACGGCTGACCTCCTCGGTGCCAAGTGAGGAGGACGAAAAACCAGAGAAGCTGGTCGCAGAATTTCCTCCCGTGCAGCGAAGCGCAATCGGCGCCTCTCGGACTGCACACTTCGAGTATTCGGGTATGAGAGCGTAGGATGATGATCGATCGTCGTCCGGACGATCGATCAGATGTTAGAACTATTCCCTAACAGGCAATCACCACGATGACTCTACCTCCGAGGTCGGGGACCCAGACGCAATGCTGGGGCTTCCCAAGGAAGTAGAGTGTCTCTACCACGAAGCTGAGGTCGTTCTAGGATGGGACCAGGGCTACGGCAGCAAGGCCTCCATCCTTCGATCCGATGTCTCGGATGACGGTGACTCCACGTAGTGATTAAAGAATTTGCGACAGAGTGCCGCTCTGGCTCGTGCTCGCCCTTAAATAGCCTAAGGCCCGTCAGGAGAAATTCCATTTCTCCCGCGATTCTGGAGACCTAGGTGGGAAATCACGCCGCCGAGGAACACTCCGTTGGTGGGGTTGACTGCGTCGGTTATTTTGAGGACGTTGGCATATTATACTCATATCGAGGCTTAAAATATACCCGAAGGCTCCTCTCTAGGATATTAGGCGAGCATGCGGTGCAAAGAGGCGTCATGATGAATTTAGGTCACGTTCTTAATGTGATGGGAGTGGTCGAGCACGGGAAGCGAGAAATTCGACTAAAGGCGGCGATTTCCGCGAGTCCGCGATGGTCTTGCTCCTCGCGGTGGGCGGAGCTCCTTGCGAGGTGTCGCGGGCTCGCCCCAATCTCGTGAACGGTTAGACGCTATCGTATTCGGTGTGACGGTGGCTTACCCATATAGCCGAAACGTTACAATATATATACACCAAACAATTCGAGACGTCAAATCCCCGACTTGTAAATATTACGACAGTTTACAATTTCGAATTCATTAAAGCGAAGGACCAAAAAGTCGATTAGTTACAATACCGATGAGCCAAAATGGCGAACAGTCCGGATAACGAAAACTTGGGATTGAGCAATACTACTTGCGCTTCAGAATGAAGATGGTAGATGGCGTTAGTGGTCAGTCGAGTCAGGCAGCCATGTCATGTTCGCCATTTAGGTATTCACCATTTTGTACCACCGATCATTTGCGTTTCTAAGATCTACACATTCGAAGTTTTTAGTCTCGATATATGGCTTTTTGCTATAGACGGTATTGCGACTATTAGATACCCACTTTTTTCTATTTCGACGATATGAATGTTGTAGATTGTTCGAATCTGTATTTGTATGACTCAAACTGCAGAATATCTGAATATATGTTCTCGAATAAACGAGCTCTCGAATTAATAATCTTTTGGTGTAATAGTTATTCAATTTCGTCATCGGTTAAAGGATAAAATCTCGAATACTTCAACCTTCGTTATTGAGAGATCATAATTCTGTCGTTCTATATTTGGTGATTCGACATTTTGACCCCCACCCGGGTTGTTGCGACATCTAGAGGTAATTTGCGGCGGCTTGCAGCCAAAAACTACGTATTCTACAATACGGTCGTGACCGCGTCGAAATTTGACAGCGTGTGATACATGTCCTTAAGGCACGGTCTTAAACACAGGTCTGAAAACTGCGGTGTTTTTGCATGGTGGAAAGTGTCACCGTTAGTGACGCAAAAACATAGTTCCTCATCTATCCACGGAAAGCGCTGTCACGTAGAAGTCTTGTAGATATAAAGGGTGTCTTAAAATTACCTGACATTGTAAATTGCGTGTCATTTTTTTTGTGGCAAACATAAAGTACTATTTTTTTACAACTGGCATCAGGAAGTATTCAGGTTTAGTTATAGAGAATTATACAATCGAGCAACGCATGGAAATTGTTATTTGCTGCATTGTTACTGCATAATTATTGCAGACCAAGTTTCATGGTCTTGTTATCTCGCACCGCGGCATTGTGAATTCGCCACCAAGATCGTGCGATTTGACGCCATTGGACTTCTTTCTTTGGGCTTTTCTGAAAGAAAAGTGTATGCCAATGATCCACAGACTAGTCCGGAGCTCAAGGAAGCAATTGGACGCACCATTGGTGAAATTAGTCCGCAATTATGCCAAAATGTTATTGAAAATTTCGTCAAAAGAGTGAACGTTTGCAAGCAGGAACGAGGCGGCCATTTATCGGATATTGTGTTCCACACGTGACCTCCATGTCTGTACTTTATATTAAAGCAAAAATATTCGTATACTTTTGTCACGATGCTCATGAGAGTGAAAAATAATAAAAGTGCATATACGGTAGTCAAGATGATTGCGAGATAATCAAGGTGATTATGAGATAACCAAGATGATTCTGAGATAAACAAGATGACTATGAGATAGTCAAGATGATTATGAGATAATCAAGATGATTATAAGATAGTTAAGATGTTTTTGAGATAATTAAGGTGATTATGCGATAGGCAAGATGATTACGAGATCACCACGATCATGATGAGACAACCAAGATGATGAGATTCTCATGATGATTATAAGATAGTCGAGATAAACAAGAGTTAATCACGGTGATTATACGATGGTCAAGATGATGTTCAGTTGATCGAGGTAATTAGGAGATAATCAAAATAATTATGAGACTCAAGATGATTGTGAGATAATGGAGATATTTATGAGATAACCGAGATATCTATGAGATAACCAAGATAAATATGAGATAATCAAGAGGATTGTGAGATAATAAAGATGATTATGAGATAACGAATATATAAATAATGTTTCATGAATTATGAGAAACGTATATATAAATAATACGTGTCACGAATTAATAAAAATGTCAGGCCATTTTGAGACACCCGACAGATAAGCAGGAAATTTCGAAAAATCTGGTCCATTGCACAGCTATTCGGATCTGCGTTTGATTGGCTCACTTCTACGTAGCAGCACTTCGGGTGGCAGAAACGGGAACTGCCATTTTGCTTCATTTTCTGCGTCCACTCTACAAGTTTCCAGACCTATATGTAAAACCGTGCCTCAAGGACATGTAACACACGTCCGGTCGGTAAATATCCTACCGCCAAGTTTTTTCCTAGACGGATCACATTTCAAGCAAGCGAAGAGAAAGACGTTGTTCGTCGTTCAGCAAAGCGGAAGGCGTTTCTTTTGCTTTATTAAAAAAACTAAGCGTTTCGAAGAACACTGGAAATCTGCAAATCAGCTATCTCTCTCGCACTTATGGCCGCTCAATCAGCGTGACAAATAGCCCTAGGACAAACCAGGGGGCTGACACTGATAGATAAATGCTGTTCGCAAAATGTTCTTGCCGCACTGTGCCGCTAGTAGTCGTGTGACAGGCATGCATATATATGTATGTTGCGCCGGTGTTTCGAATATCTTACATGAATAAAAATCTATTGATACATTTGGAATGATTTTCCGTTCTAGTGATTTTCCATTTGAACACAATAAATAACGTCGCCATAACGATAACAGGCGAAAGCCGCGAAAGTCTCGAATCGTTCAGCTGATCGGAGTATTAAGAGCCGAAGGCTGTCACACAACAGCCAACGCTGGGCAGTGGCGATTTCAAGAACTAAAAAGCCGGGACAAAACGCGCTTTCGTTTATCGTATGGGAATAGTAGGCCAGTGTCAGGGGGCTGGGACAAACATCGATAATCATTTTCAAAGATGAATCTATATGAATAATTCTCAATAGAAAAAAAAAAAATACGTTGAAGTGTTCAAAATAATTGTCTTCCGTTATTCCCCACGATTGTAAATAGAATTAACCGGTACTCACCTATTGCCTGGTTTTTCTTTCAATATATAAAAATTCACGTATAACTTTTGATTCGAGTCAATTTTTACAGGACACAATACAATGTGCGCGGAATATTCCCTCAGTCTTACCTTGTCCATTAGGTCCTTTTCGCTGATTTCAATCGTCGATATATTAGCTCCGCGTCTGGCTTTCTGGAACGCTAGCTGATCGAGAGTTATCTGCCTCAAAATATAGTAGAGCAATTCGCTGTGATCTTTCTTGAAAGTGAGGTATTTCTGGAATGTCTAAAACGGGAAAAGAAAACGTTCATGGAATTGTCAGAAATAATTATTTCATCTCGCTTGCGGAATTAACAAGTTGTTTTTTATACAACTTTTTCAATGAAGCTTTTGTATCTTTTCGTGCACGGGTATCAAAGTACGAAGGAAGATTTCCCTACGTTAATGTACAAACAAGATATTTTAATTACCTGTCTCATGCTCTTCATCACGGAATACTTTTGCGTATCTACAAAACTGTCGAGTGCCATTCTGATCGCGAGATTGACATCATCCTCGCGCACGTGATCTCGCAAGTGCATTTTTGCGCTTGCCTCGGCCATGCGAATTATGCTCTCGATGTGGCGCACCGTTATCGGCAGACTTCCGGTTGCCTGGGCGACAAACATTTTCATCGATGCTTCAGAGACATACAACAGGCTGTAAATCGTTCGTTAGAAAAAAGATCGAATTACTCACGAGACTTTCCTGTCTCAATTGACTGTACAATTTGGCGACTTTGTCCTGGTCGATGTTGGTAAGCTTCGGATGAACATTTTGCTTAGCGTAAACGATGTATTTCTTGAGAAGATCTTGGGGTATCGAGATATCATTCGGTCGGACCTCCGGCTCAGCCGTCACCGACTTATCAACGTTCGACGGATGATGCCGAATGTGAGAACTCACGACGAATTTAGCCAAGTGCCTGTCTTGCATGGGATCCACTTCGTCCTTCACTATGCAGAGTATGTCGAAACGAGAGATAATCGGTTCTGACAAATCCACCTGAGACATCCGGCGAGAATTTGTTATTATTATTTTATCGAGCGATTAAGTGCCGTTCGTACACTTTCTAGAATAAATCTGCCCGAAATTCTTAGTTTTTTTTATTACAAAAACATCGTTAAGGGCTTACACCACTGTAAACGTCTAAAATTAGGGGATTTTTCGACATTTTTTTTTGGCGGAAGAGCAAGTAAGAGGATAATAATATTCAAGGATGTTATTAGTCATATTTTCGAGTGAACAAAAAATAAATTATATTAAAAAACTTATAAACAAAAAAATGTGTATTAAAAAATTATACAACATGGTGACGTCGGAGCCATTCTCGCGAGGCATGTTAAATTCAAGACGTTCTGCAGCACGCAGTATAACGAGCGTAAATTTAAATTTGGATTTTTTAAAAATTTTATTAATTTACATGAGCATAGCTTGAGAAATGCATAGGGGATTTTGAAAATATGAATTTTTGTGTAATTGGCAAGCATTTAAGGCTTTATATACACTTGTGATGGTCGGAAAAATGGAAATTTATTAAATTGCATATTCTTTAAGTACAATATCTTAAGAATATTCTCAGCAAATTTCATAAAGATCGGAGCATTAGATTCGCAGTTATAGGCATTTCAACCGCACGAAGCGTGCTGCGCTTGCCGGGCAGCAAGCGCAAGCAGCCACAAGAGAAGAAAGAATGGCTCGTAGGCAGTATGAAATCAATGTTTTAGAGGCTGCAGAGGATGCAGAAGGATTACTGTATGGCCCTGGAATCGACGACTCCATGTTAGCATGAATAAATTAACTTTAAATGTAAAAGAAACATATTTGAATCTTAAACACGATTATCTCAGAATCGTCTTTTTTGAGAAACAACTTTGCGGTGGGCACGATTACTAAAAAACTATTAATCCGATCCATACCAAATTTATACCACTTATTTATTATTAATAGCTAGGGCTTGGACGAAGGATTTTGAATTCTGTTGAAAAAAAAAATGTAACGAAAATTTAGCACTTCAAAAAATATTATGTTAAAATTATCATCATTTTTTTTTAATCAAAATTTTTACAAATTCTTCGTCCAGGCCTAAGCCAATGCAATATACTAATGAAATCTTCTTTCAAATTCTGATTTCAGATGAACCGTTCTCGAGTTATCATGTCCACCGCAACTGATGCTCAAAAGAAGGCGCTCCTCGAAGACAGCTGGAGTTTCGCCATTTTGAAATATTTTTGAATAAAAAAAATTGTACAAGTCCCAAATCACGTCCCTTCGCCCGCTACAAGTGTTATATAGGACCTTAAAGTAAAAACTTAATTTTCGACCGAAAAAAATGATAATCATTTGTCAATAATCAATGTTATAATTAACCCATGGAAAATTCCGTACGTATTTCTCTTCGGAACGTAATTTTTAAAGGTGTGCTCAAAATTTGTCCCCTTATTCTCGATGGTTCAAACCATCTCTTAAGCCAATAAAAAAATGGATTTTTTGAAAATTCTACAGTGGTGTTGCCTCGTAATATCCTCGGCCAAGAAATAGTAAAGTTAAGGTCATTAGTGTGGGATTACTGAGCCTCTGTCGATTTGTCCCGACTATCACAGAACTTTTTTTTTAATCGTGATAATTCGATTTACTGCAAAACATTTTAGATTAAGGGGTGAAGTGTGTCGAGGACGTTTTGTTCGTGGGCTTACATTTTCAGAAAACGTCATGCTGGCGTCGTATCGGCCACCGATCGGATTCGAGGCGGCTATCACGGAACATCTCGCGTGCAGTGAGGTCACGATTCCCGCCTTTGATATAGAGATACTCTGTTGTTCCATGGCTTCGTGAATTGACGTTCTGTCCTGATCGTTCATCTAGCAAAAGAAAATAAATTAAGGGTTTACACCTAGTCGACACTTGTCTAAATAACGACTTTTAGTTTTCGACGGATTCAACGACATAACATATTACAAAAATTCTCTAAAATTTCAAGCTGATCCGTTCAAAACTGAAGGAGTTGTGGTCGGGTTTATAAGTAGGTTCCGCGAACCGGCGAACTTTAAACGCGTTTTTCTCAAACTGACTTTCAAAATCGATGATGTCATCTAAAAATCACTGCACCGATCAACTTAAAATTTTACAAGCATCTTTCACATATCATAAAGGAGTGCTTGAACAGGGAATTTTGTTTCGATGCATAGTTTCTTTTAATCAACGAAAATAGAGAACTTTTTCCCCCGAAAATCGATACTTTCATTTCGGACTGCGGCCATTTTTTCAAAAAACAACATTTTCAATATTAACCGGTCAAAAAATTGCATTTTTCAAACATATTTTCATTCAATAGTATCACCTTTTAGCTATATTCCTTGGAAATTTTATTGAAATATTCCCAAAGTTGAACGAGATAAAGCTTCTAACTGTCAAAGTCGGTGGCCATGATACCTCGAGAACCACTTGATGGATTATTTCCAAATTTACAGGAAATATGATGAGAAACATTTGAAATTAGGTGACGATTTTACTTTTTTTTAAATCGATCTCCATTTTTTAATAGTTACATAAAAACGACGACCGATTTCAAAGATTTTGTATGCTCGAGTTTCAATTAATCGCCACGTTGTTTAAAAAAATGATTTGAAAAATCAACGATCGTCAACGACTCGTATTTATTGTTAACTTGAATAAACCGTTTGGTTTTTAGATGTCAGATCCGCCGTTTAAGGTAGGGAGTGTACAACGCCAAACGTCGCGAAAAAATTTTATCA
This sequence comes from Ophion obscuratus, assembly GCA_964007375.1. Lineage (NCBI taxonomy): Eukaryota > Metazoa > Arthropoda > Insecta > Hymenoptera > Ichneumonidae > Ophion > Ophion obscuratus. The sequence goes on along the minus strand of OZ023312.1, from coordinate 38,209,708 downwards.
TCTGCCGGCGGCCATATTTTCGTTGTTTTTCTGTATTTTTTGGTGATTTTTTAAAAAGCTCTCAATATATGTACCTTTGGGTAAAAAAGATGCGTTTCTTTTCCCCCAACAGTTTCCAGAAGAAAAAAAATCAGAATTCGGCAATTTTTTCACGCCTCTGGGTAGATGTAGCCCCTCAAAACCTTCGTCCGGGCACAAGATAATTTCATGCAAAAACTAAATGCGTTTGATATTTTTTATTCCGGATTATGTGGTTCCGGGAAGGAATGATCACGGCGAAGGACGATATTGAAACGGCGGTCTGCACAAACCAGTACCAGATGTATAAATATTGTTCAATACAAAAATTGTAAAAGAAACTTAAATCCAGACCCTTTAATGTAAAATAAATGGAAATTCTGCCCACATTTTCCCAGAAAAAAAACGAAAATTCCTTTAAGGCGGGATTTACATTTAGACAGGAAATAAATAAGCAATATTGAGGGATTTTTTAAACTAAGAAATAATAATTTTACAATTATCAAACTTTAGGTATACTTAAACAGTATACTTAAGTATACAAAACAATTTTTTTTAATTAATTCATCATCAAAATGACGGAGCTGTAGCAGAGTGTTACAGCAAGGTCGCCGTGGGAATTGCGAATCAGCATGCAGTCTAGCTTCCCGTAGACTTTGATTTGCAAAAAAGTTCACACATTTTTTCAGTTAGAACATGTATAGTTTCTATGTGACGGTGATTAAAATGAAGAAAGAGCAAATTTAAGAAAATGGCCCGCATTTACAAAAAAAAATCAACATTTCACGCAACATTTCTGTAAAATGTGGATTAAAAAAGTAGTTTTTTTTTCAATTTTTCAAAAATAATTCTCGCCAAGTAGACGGTACCGATATTATCAATATTTCTACCAAATTTCAACTCAATCGGCTTAATAGTTCTTCAGTAATCCTGCACGCCAATTTCGATAATGCATTTTTGAGAAAAACGCGTTTGAAATTCACGCCCGCTCCGAATGCGACCGGTGAGCCACAGCGTTGACGGGCTGCAATGTTTGAAGTTTCTAGAATTTCGCTTTGAAACTTTAGGAAAATATTCTGCATATATAGTTCTATCGTTTGAAGAAAAAAAAAAAAGAAATCGATTTTTCTATCGTTGTAAATGTATATCCCGCCTTAACGAGTTAAACGCAGTTATAAGTTTCAAAGAATCGATTTTTTTTATTGCTTTTTCGGAATGTACAAATATGTGAGTATATTCCCAGAAAATTTCAAATCGTTCCAGCGAATATTCTAGGAAATACACACAGATTTGTAAGGACGCTCGGAGCGCGTCTTCGAGCGTCCGAGAAACTTCAAACGCGTTTTTCTCAAAACGGTGTTTTCCAAGTAAGTGAGCACGATTTCTCAAAAACGGCTCAACCGATCGGTCTGCAATTTTAACACAACCTTGTCAGATATATTATTCAGGTATTGATCGAAGGAATAAAATTTCCGATAATTATTTCTATTTTTTTTTCAACGATTTAACGAAAATAATTTGGTCGAAAATCGAAATTGTTTTTTTCCGAAGCCACCATTTTGACAAAAATTAAAATTCCGACTATTCGTTCGATAAATACCTGGATTCATCTATCCCCTAAAAGAATCTTTGTGGTTTTTTCATTTTAGATAATCCAAATCAGAGATACTTTGCTCACCGCCGGACACTTTTTTTTTGGGGACCTCCAGGAGACTTCCTACAGCAGCAATGTTAATGAATATTTTTGAAAATAAAAAATACCAATCTAAAGCTAAAAGATGCCACTACACTGCCTAATACTTTTCGTGTTGCCCAAATGAAATCCATTACCAGAAAAAATTCGTGAAAAAACGACTTTTTTCGGCCTTGCGACGGCGTATAACGCCTTGAGTAGCCAAGTACGCAAAATAATAGCACAAGAATTCTACACGACAGCGAAAGTTGACGTTAATATCAGTATCTGAAGTATCAGTGTCTGCGACGCTGAAATGTCTCACTTTGTCAAATTCGTCGATGAGGCAAATACCGTGATCGGCGAGTACCAAAGCTCCAGCTTCGAGGGTCCATTCTCTGGTGGTGGGTGATTTCCGAACGTACGCCGTCAAACCGACAGCCGATGCTCCCTGTCCCGTAGTGAAGACCGCTCTTGGTGCGATTTTTTCCGTGTACTTTAAAAATTGAGACTTGGCCGTTCCCGGATCACCGCAGAGCAACACATTTATGTCGCCTCTGACTTTGTGCTTGTTGCCTGCGAACAATCGCAAAAGTTTCAGCACGACCGACGTCTCGCGAATTTCTCACGGCCCAAAGAAGCGAACGAACAAACAAAATCCTACCGGGATTCTTCGCCTCGCCACCGAATATAGCGAGTGCGAGAGCTCGTTTGATGTATTCGTGGCCATAAATGGATGGTCCGATGCTCGCGACTATTCTATCCGCGATCCTGTGATCCTTGCTGAGCGCGAGAATACTGCTGATGTCTTCTTCCGTGAGTGACTCAACGATGTCCTTGGAATCCTTGACGTGAAGATGATTCGCCAAGAGGACAGTGGAAAAAACCGGAAAACCTTGCTCCGTGTTCAACGAACCGTCGTAACTGTTCGTATAAATGGCCGTGACGTCGACCTCGTCGCCGGGCTTGCAACGATCGCACAAATCGGACAAAAGTATGCAATCTTTGCTCCTTGGAATTCTACCCGCTGGAATTCTACCTGGTGACTCTTGAATCGTGACTTTCTGATAGTTACGGTATATAGTTTGTTCCATGTTGATCTGAAAGACGGAAAAATACGTGTTAGCGAAAACCTGCTTGGTGGAGGTGCGCGATCGATCGAATTAGCGAATTGGGCGAAAATCAACTAACCATGAAAGGCCCCGTGCTTTGACACTCCGGGCACGAGCCCGGCTTCACTTCCGTGTTTTGCGACTGAACGAAAGGCCCGAGAACGTAACCGCACTTGCTACAATCGTACTTGACGGCCGACAATTGCGGCAACACGCCCGTTGTCGCCGTCACGACACCGAGCGTACGAACCAATTGATTCAGATGCAACTTTCGAAACGTACGAAGCTCCTCGATCAATGGTAACTCCGATATTCTAACGTGAATCTCGCAGGTGACTCTCTCGTAACTCGGAAATATCGTCAATACCAGCTCCTTGGCAACGGCGTCAAATATTTGCAACATTTGAAATGGTGCCTCCGGTAGGAAGTAAGCCAAAACGTGCTCCTTGCTCGCGAGAATTGGAAATTCAACGACGAAACTCGACTGCGTACAAGCAAAGATTGGATGAAAGATAAAGATCAATGGAGATTTTTTTAAGCTTTATCAGGGTTGTTCCGCATTATTGACGCAAAAATTCCCTGACTTTTCCAGGTTTCCATACAGGTTTTGCAAATATTCCAGGTTTTTTGCATGACCCAGATCAGAGTCAAATAAAGAACACTTTGTTTTCATTGAATAGATATTTTTTTAAGTTAAAGACCACACGTTAAGTCTCGATTCAACCATACTAGTATTTGTAAACGTTACAAACTGTACGGGAAAAATTATATACGTAGAAATAGCAATGAATCATTTTTGTGAAAAAAAAAAAAAAAAAATTTAACCAACAAAAAAACAACGAAAATTCTTAATTCCATCCTACCAGTGAAAAATTATGTTCAACTGGATAACATAATTTTTTAAAGATCAATTATACGGAAATGTTGAATATTGAAATAAAATTTTTTTAAACTACAATTCAAAAAATAATATAAACATTGTAAAGTTAAAAAATATATTAAAACTAAATACAGAACCTGATCTTTATTATGAACAAAAAATATTATGTAAGTGACAATAAATAAAAAATAAATATAAACACTTATCTATAATAATAACGTGGTTGACGATGCTGAAGTTTGCATCGTTGGACTGCACCGAATTTAATTTCATTTGGCACTTTCACCGACAAAAGTTCTTCAATTATTTTTAAGATATTTATCTAGCGATCTATATTATGAATCTATAAAAAAAGATCGCCTATAACAATAAAGATATGAAAAATAAAATGTAAAACGAAACTTTCGTTGCGTTCCAACGATGCAAACTTCAACACCATTGTGGTTGTGTATCGACAGATCAAATGCAAATGTATAAAGCTTTACAGTAAATTACTTTTCAGTTTTGTAAATTTTCAATGTTTGGAACTGACATAACTTTCTTTGTATATAATGAAGAAAAATATAAATATTAAAAATATACAAAAATATTTATTCTTATAGTGTTCAGTTTTTTGTCAAGTCGATTTAATTTTTCGTAATTCTTGCAAAAAGTAAATTCTGCGATAATTCCAGAGAATTTACAAAATTCCCTGATTATTCCAGGAGGAACGAAATACCCTGAGTTTTCCGTGTTTTCCATATGCGTAACAACCCTGTTTCCGCTTCACCATACGGGATCATAGGTAGGTATGAATTCCTTCTCGGCGACACTGTACCTGATTACTCTCGCACATGTGCCTCATGCGCTCTCTGTACATGTAATGTCCAGTTTCATTGGTGTGTGTGCGCAAAAAGCTCTTGAACCGGTTGGTGATTTCCGTGCGAGGTCCAAGCATCATTACCCATTCTTTGACCGAATGGCCTTTGGTGTCTTCGAGATTTTCTATCGACTCGACCATCTGCAAAGACGGCAAGAAATCTTCTTGAGGCGTTAGGCTACTGTGAAAACGACGAACGCTCGTTCGTCACTTGAGGCAACTCAAATTGAAGAGGAAGGTCCAACATATTGTGCAGGGATCGCGGATTGAATGTAAATGTACGATAGAACGATAGAGCTGCTAATAAAACTTTAACCCTTTGCGGACAGCGTCGTCAGACGAGCGAGCGTCGGCTGTAAAAGGGCTGTAAATGGTATTAGTTGAGAAAGCTGGCGCGCCGTTGAGAAAATATACCCACTGAACGTTTGCGTTATAAAAACGAAAACTTTATTTACAATACAACAAAACTTTTTGTCAAAATTCAAGAAAATATGTTTAGTTTTGCGATGATTATTTATGTTTATATTCTTGCATAGTGTGGTATTTTTCGAAACAGTCGCCTATATACTACTGTGTCCAAAAAATAAGGTGACATTGTATTTATTTCGAAAATTATTTATTTTTCCAAATCAATTACATCCCCTTCAAAGTAATCCCCTCCCGATGCAATGCACTTATGCCAACGGATTTTCCAATCTTCGAAACACTGATTGTAGTCACTTTCCGGGATGGCCTTCAGTTCCGTCTTCGCTGCGGCTTGAATCTCCTCTATCGTATCAAAACAGTACGAGAGCGATCTTTTGAGCTTGCTGAACAGCCAGAAGTCGCACGGCGCCAGATCAGGTGAATACGGTGGTTGCGGAACGATATGGGTTGAGTTTTTGGCGCCGTGCGACTTCTGGCTGTTCAGCAAGCTCAAAAGATCGCTCCGGGGACACCGTTTTGATACGATAGAGGAGATTCAAGCCGCAGCGAAGACGGAACTGAAGGCCATCCCGGAAAGTGACTACAATCATTGTTTCGAAGATTGGAAAATCCGTTGGCATAAGTGCATTGCATCGGGAGGGGATTACTTTGAAGGGGATGAAATTGATTTGGAAAAATAAATAAAGAATTTTCGAAATAAATACAATGTCACCTTATTTTTTGGACACAGTAGTACAAGGCAGGTTTAGCCGAACAAGTAGCAATTGTGAACAGACTTGGGTGGCTATTTGCCGACACTCGTCTGCAAAGGGTCAAGGCCTTGAGCCACTCTAGAGGCCGAAAAGTTAGGCTTTTTGGGGATTTTTTTTTAGAAAAACTACAAAATAAATCGAGATTACAAAAAGGGTGTTTATCATACATATCAGTAACTGTATACAATAATTTTTTTGAAGCGATTAATTTCAAAATGCCGACTGTGCAGCGTTCATCTTAAAACTGTATTTTTCAAATTAGCGGGAAACATAACTCAGACAATTTTCAACCAACTCATTTGAAATGTTGAATATATCTTGAAAAATACATTGTCTACAAAATTACGTAGGATTTCTTTTTTTATATTGCATAGTTCATTCGTTATTAACAATTATGTGACGATTTTTAGGCAAATTTTTTACGTTCCAAAAGAATCGTCAGTTAATTGTTAATAACAAATGAACTATGCAACATAAAAAAAATCCTACGTACTTCCATAGACAATATATTTTTCAAGATATATTCAAGATTTCAAGTGAATCGGTTAAAAATTGTCTGAGTTATGTTTCCAGGGAACTTAAAAAATGCAGTTTTCAGATAAACGCTGCACAGCCGCGATTGTGAAATTAATCGCTTCAAAAAAATGATTGTATACAGTCACTGATATGTATGATAAACACCCTTTTTTGTAATCTCGATTTATTTTGTAGTTTTTCTGACGAAAAAAAAACCCAAAAAGCCTATTTTTTCGGCCTCTAGAGTGACCTAACCCCTTAAACGCGTTTTTCTCGAAACTATGATCTTCAAAACGGTGTACACGGCTTTTCGACATCTAATGAACGGATTGACTTGAAATTGAACACACCCATTCAGTGTAACAGTAGTTTAGTAGGTATTTACCGACGTTTTTCTTCTTAACATTTTTTTTTATTAGTTACTAACAAAAATGTCATTTTTCCTCGAAAAATCGAAAAAAAAATGCAATATTTTTTTTATGAGTGAAACACGATAACAAAAAAGCTCAGTCAAGTCTTAGCCAATATTGTCTATTTTAAGAAGAAAAATAACTCTTTTTTTCTTTCAGATCTACCGGGTGGCCAAAATGAAGTATACCGTTGAGCCCCTCACGTTCAAAGGTCCTTGACGAGATTGTTGATAACTTTTTTAAGGGTTTATAAGTGTAAAATTTTCAAAAAATCGATTTTTTTGCATTATCCGATAGTATAGCCGGTTATAAACATGTTGTTCAATTTTTGGGGCGAAATTCGAATTATTCCGGTCAATATAGTCTTGCTCAGCACAAGCGATTTGACCAGCTGCGTGAGACCTGGCACGGACAAATACGTTTTTATGGAAATATCGTTTTTCAAAACGGTGTACACTCTCGAAAGAAGAATTTTCAAGCTATCCGTCTTAAATTTTGACACAATATTCTTCACGCCATTCTTAACCTTGCTATGGAAGCTTCTTTTTAAATTTAAATCTTAATTTTTTTCAACGAAAAGCTGTCGAAAAAATAGGTTATATTCGATACTTTTTTTTCGAACCGCAGCCATTTTGTTCAGTTTTATTTTTAAAAAACCTCCATAGCAAGATAGCGGCTTCCGTACTAATTAATAATATTTTTACAAATTTTGATTGAGCTAATATTTACGGCCACAATCGTGTACAAATTTTGTTTCAGATAATATTTAGGGCCACAACCGTGAGGACTCCCTTTTTTCAAAAACATTTTCAAGCGTTGCAAAAAATGTTTTAAAAAATCAAAATAAACGTTTAAAAATGTATTTTCTGTTCTTCACGAGTGCTTTGATTTGACTTGAAAAAATCAGACCCATTAGCGTATTTTACCCATGGAAAAAAAATCGCAAAGACCAGCTATTTTTCAACCCGTTACACTGTGATGATCCCTTAGTTATTCATATTTTTTATGAAATTTGGTACACAACTTTGTCCATGTAGATACAAATAAATGTTCAAACGATTTTTCAATCGCTTTACGTATTCCTTCAAAATTCGTTTTTTAAGTATTTCAGTTTGCCTGGAGCCTAACGCCTTAAGGGATAACACCACTCTAGGATTTTGGAAAAATCGTTTTTTTGTTTGGCTTTAAAAATACTTTGGGGTCATAAAAACAATATGCTGTTGGTGCTGTAGCGAAAAAAATTGTTTTTAAAGGTTCAATTATCGATTTTGCCGCAGCGCCTCGGACTTCTTTCAGGCGCCTTGTATAACTTTAAACGCGTTTTTCTCGAAATCACCTTTTTCAAACTGGGAGGACGGATTACTCGAACACCTTTGCATGGATCGATTTGAAATTTTGATAGTAGCTTCACAATTACATTCTCTATGGAAGTACGTAGCCGTTTTTTTTTTAAATTAAATGTAAACCTTTTTTATAACCAATTTATTGCTTATTTTGTAAGGAAAAAAATCGATTTATTTCTTTCAAAGTGCGGAATTTTTTCAAAATTTGATTTAAAAACATCCCTAAGTATATACAGATAGCTAATAATATACAGATTATATTTTTTTGTTTTTGTTCCGGGTCTTATACTTCACGAAAAAAAAACACGTTTTTTTAAATGGGCTCTGCCGCCGTCGTTTTGTGTGAAAATTATAATAATTTTTGTTTTTATCCTTCAATATGTGTTAAATAAACCCGCTCAAAAAAAGCCTATTCCTTTTTTCATACTTCCAAAACAAATTGTCAAAGTTAGGCCTCGTTTTCTGCCGCTAGAGTGGCGTTATCCCTTAATGAATATATATTTTTTAAAGTAATCATCTTTACGAGACACAATTGCATATCGTACCTCGGTATCTTCCATGTCACCGGTAGCAGCTTTTTCAGCCATACGACGTTTTCGTATCTGAGTTTCATCCTCGTCACTCTCATCTGTCGGAGGAGGAACGAAACATGTATCGTTATTGGATTATTGACTCGGTCTTTTCGGGCTTTATCCTTTTTGACAATTAACTCACCGTAAAGAAGGTCTCTGTCGTCTCGGAGTATTCCAGCGTCGCGATCGCGCCTTCTCATGGTTGATTCGGCGGCGACGCGATCAGCCTGGGATATATCCGAATAATCCTCGTCATCGACCATTGTTGGGTCGTAACGATCCAGTGCTGACATGGGCCGATAGTCGCTGCAATATTCATTTTAATTCATCATTTGTGAGAGCAGATAAAATATCCAGTCAAGGATTAAAAGTGTACATGTTCATTGGCAGTGTGATAATTAGTAATTACCATTGGAAGATATTCTGAGATTAAAATATACGTCAATTGTAATTGTTAGGGGTGAGTCGTTCTTTCTTTATTTATGAATTCGTTGGGAGAATCATTTTTTTTGAAATTTCATGCCATTTTTTATAGAATATGCAGATGTGCACACAATTTATTTTATTTGTTTATTTTTGTATTCCGTAATTTAACAGAAAACGAATACGATTCGTTTATTGTTCATTAAGGGGAAAGACCCCTTCATAACGTAAAGAGCTTATGGTCGAAGATGAACCCCCGAGGAAGCTGAGGGACTACTTTAGGCCCCAAAAATTTCAGATTAAGGGATCATCACAGTGTACAATTTTCAAAAAATCGATTTTTTTGCATTTTCCCATTGTATGGACGGTTATAAACACGCTGTTCATATACTTACATAAACGTAAGTAGACAATTTATATTAAAATTCCGCACTGGAAAATTTAAACGCGTTTTTCTCGAAATGTCGTTTTTCAAAACGGTCTGCACTCTCAAAGGAAGAGTTTTCAAACTATCGGTCTTAAATTTCGACAAAACATTCTTCACGCCATTGTTGATCTTGCCAAGGAAGCTTTTTTTGTTGTTGAAATCTTCATATTTTTTTAACGCAAAACTATCGAATAAATAGGCTGAATTCGATACTTTTTTTTTTCAAAGCGCCGCCATTTTGTCAATCTTTATTTTTTTAAAACCTCCTTAGCAAGATTTTCGCAAATTTTGTTTCAGATAATATTTACGGTCACAACCGTGACAACCGTGAGGACTTCTTTTTTTACGAAGATATTTTCAACTGTTAAAAAAATGTAAAAATAAAAACATAAACGTTTTAAAATTTATTTTCTGTTCTTCGTGAATGCTTTGATTAAACATAAAAAAAATCAGACTGATTAGCGTATTTTAACCATCGAAAAAAAACGCGAAAATCAGCTAATTTTCGACGCGTTATGTGATGATCCCTTAATCGGTAGGTCGTTTAATCACAACAATTTTGAGTCTTGGCACTTCAAACGCGTTATTCTGAAAACGACTTTTTCGTGAACCTCGTATGAGATAACTCGAAAACGATCTGTTCGTTCATTTTTTAATTTTGCACACTTTTAGATAACATAATTACCGTCCATGTCAATCCAAAGTTCGTTGGAAGTTCATTTTGAAAACTACTTTTTCATTATCAAATACGATAGTAAAAATGTCATAAAAAGTAGAATCATTCTTCAAACACCAACAGTTTTTCAAATTTTCAATTTTCGGTGGATTTTTCAAGTTCACATAGAGCATGTGGGTCTTGGAAATCTAAAACTTCTTGGCTCTGATGTTTCAGATCATTGTACCAGACACTAGGTTGGACGTCGTGCAACAACTCAGGCGGCAACCCTTTCTAAAGCAAATGTCCAACAGCCGCAATTGAAAAATATTAAACGAAAAAAATTGGAAAATTAAAAGCTGTTATATTTACATCAAATTCCGATTGTGTAGAATAAATAGTTTCGACACAAAAAAAATCCCGAACATTCGCTTATTTTCAGCTGCCTACAGGGATTTCCCCTTTAACAGATCCGCGTTAGCTTGAAATTTCAGATACGATTTTTTTATCGCATAGTTTTATAGCCTAAGGTTTTAGTTTTGCAACAAATATTTTGTTCCTGAAACTTGATCAAGTTATGACGATTTTAATGTCCTGCTGCACCAGACCCTTTGTCCTTTCCCGTTTTTTCCGACATTGTTTTATGAAACCATGTAAGTGGCATCTCAAAATCGAATTGACTGATTCGCTTCGAATTCAGACCGAGCATAGTTTATAAAATTTGCTATCAACCAGATGATTTTCTGACCGCTTTATCCATTTGTTAATAACAATAGATTAAATTTTTCTTCGCTGTCGTAAATTGAACTCATTTTACAGCTTGCAGTTTTTGTCAATTTCGAAATTGCCAAAAAGTGTCCAAACATATGAAAGTTTTATGCTTATAGGGTTGTTACGCATTATTGAGTCAGAAATTCCCCGACTTTTCTGGGTTTTCCATACAAGTTTTGAAGAAATTCCAGGTTTTGCAAATGGCCCAGATTAGGGTAAAATAAAGAACACTTTGTTTTCATAAAATATATATTTTATTAAGCATAAGTCCACAAGTTAAGTCTCGTTTCAACAATACTAGTATTTGTAAACGTTACAAACTGTACGGGAAAAACTATATACGTAGAAGTAGCAATGAATCATTTTTGTGAAAAAGAACCATAACATTTTTAACCGACTTGAAAAAACGACGGAAATTCTCAATTCGATCCTTCTACTGAAAAATTATGTCAAACTGGCTAACATATTTTTTTTTAAGATCAAATATATGAAATTGTTAGTGTGTTGAGAGGAATAGAGCAGAAAGTTGAAAGGGGTATAAGAATCAAAAGGGAACAAGAAAATTCAGAACGACTGGTGCAGGATCGACAAATCAACGTGCTGCACAGAACACAAGGGCAGAGAAGGGAACGCAGAAATGGAAAAATATTGGGAAATGAAGGATCTCAGTGGGGAAACAAAGGAATTATGAGCAAGGATAAGGTGCAGGAATGTAGCGAAACAAGGTACCAAGGGGTACAGAGATATCAACTGCCGAATGTGTGGGGGTATGAAAAGAGCATGGACCACATTTGTGGGTGCAAAGTGGTGAAGGAAAGAATCGGAGCAGAAGTAGTGGAAAAACTGGAAGAAGTGCTGGAGAACAAAGAGGAAGAAGAACTAAGACAAAAATTAGAAGAATTAGTGAGGAAGAAGCCGGTCAAACAGATATGCGCCTACGTAAAAGACTTTGAGATATTGACGAACCAGGTAGCGTGAAGAGAAGGAAATACCGGTGAACAAAAATGTTGCGGAAACGGAAAGCCATGTAAACAAATTGTAAGAACCAGTGTGAAAGCGAAGAGAAGGTGAGTGGGAGTATAGGTGTAAACACCTTTACAGGGTATACTGTGGAATAAACACGATATTAATTGATTGATATATGGAAATGTTAGAAATTGAAATCAAATCTAAAAAAACTGAAATCCAAAAAATAATTTAACCATTGTAAAGTAACAAAAATACATTAAAAGCAAATGCAGAACCTGTTCTTTATTATAAACAGACATTTTTATGCCGGTGACAATGAATAAAAAATAAATATAAACACATATAATGACGTGACTGTGAATCGACAGATCCAATGCAAATGTATAGAGCTTCACAGTAATTTAATTTTCAATTTTTTTAATTTTCCATGTTTGGCACTGATGTAACTTTTTTTTGTATATAATGAAGAATTATAAAAATATTTATAAAATACAAAAATATTTATTTTTATACTGTTTAGTTTTTGTGTCAAGTCGGTTTCATTTTTTGTCATTCTTGCCAAAGTAAATTCTGAGAAAATTCCAGAGAATTTCCAAAATTCCCTAACTTTTTCCTCATTGTTACAGGAGGAAAGAAATATCCTGATTTTTTCCGGTTTCCCCTGTTTTCCATATGTATAACAACCCTGCATACTACGAAAAGTACATTTTTAATTATTTACTTCCGATAATCCTAATTTTCAAAACGACCTATACCGATCAGTAATGCGGTAACAGCAGCACATTGTTGAAATAATAATGTCATTGTTAATCTATATTTATAAATTTGAAAAAAACTCAAATTGGCAAGACTATGTATTAATTCCGTGTGAAGCGATGAAGACAAGCCAAGAAAATGTACCAAAAAAAAATACTAACGCTTCCATATTGTCCCCGAACAATTCTTCCCCATCGTCCTCTTCGTTTATGGCAGGCTCCTGTGGCTCGTCGCCCAGCAATTCTCCCTCGTCTTCGAACGGTTCGTCTATAGAAGGAGCTGGTGATGTCGGGGAGTCGCGGTTCCTATCGGACCGCACAGGAGAACTTACGGAACTCTGTTAAAATGAAAAAAAAAATTTGTTACGAAATAAATAAAAACATATTTTCTCACATCCACACGTGATGAACACATAAAAAAATCTCATTGTCTGCACGAATGGCGAATAGAACGAATGTTATGAAGTTTTTCAAAATATATATAACAGGTTGAGGTTCGACCGGCAAAACTGATTTTGCGTTCAATACTCACCATGCTTGCGTTATAGTGCCGGTTTACGTAACAGTGAAAATAAATAAATTAATGAAACAGTATATGACAAATTATTAAAGAACGGCAGCTTATTGAATTAAAAAAAAAACGAACTAAAAAGAAAGCGGGCTAAACAAAACGATATAGCGAAAGAAAACACGACACTGGCGAAGTTTTGGCGGTAAACGTGGTGGCGCCACCGCACGAGTTCTGTGTTCATAAAAACATCAAGAGCTTGCTCTGCATGTGAGAGGCATAGATGGCGGGAAAAAAATAAATTTGAAACATCTCGTGGACGCCCTGGTAGAAATTTCCAAACAGTTATCCATAAACTGTCTAAATGGGTAACAAATGTCAGCGTGGAAGTTATATCGACGCTGCTTACGAAAAGTAGCACGATTCAAAGTTCTGACGAAAACTAGCATATTTCGGCTTTCGCCGCGAGAACTAGCATGTTTTGGCTGTCACCGCGAAAACTAGCTTGTTTGATTTTCACTGTAAAATCGAGTGTGAAAAGAGTAAGTTTAAAATCTTAAGGATCTCATCGCTCGTATAACCTAACCAAAAAGAGTTTTAGTGAAAATTTAAAGTCCTTCGTGCTCAGGTAAAAATCTGGGAAAATAAACTATTAGTATTTTTTTTTAAATATGACAATTTTTTGCGTAATGACATTTTTATTGTATACTCGTTGATTTTTTCAACACTTTCATAATAATTATCAATTAAAATCGATAGTAGTAATTTTTATAAGAAAATAATATCGAAATTGTAAATAGAATGAAATATTTGTTGTGCTTTTTTCTATTACAAAAGTAACGTTATTGGAAATATCATTCAACAAATTTACTGTAATCTTACAGATGGTTATAGTCGGTATAGTATAGAATATGTTTGAAAAATCTTGCTGAGGTTCGATGGGAATTAAACCTCTGTCAAGCATGGCCTGTAAATCTTTTTTTTAAAGGGCAATTTTTTTTTTTAGAGATTTTCATCTCTCGTCCTTCTTGGTCAAAAGATTTAACGTGGATTGTATCGACGTAAGGTTGAATGGATATTTCCCAAATAATTTCAATTTTAATGGAAGTCCAATTGAAAAATGTGGAAAGGTCTAATAAAAAATCGTAAATTTTCGATTGCGGTCAAAGAAATTGAAGTAAAAAAATAGAGGCAAGGCGTAAAAAAGCCTGGAAGAAAAGTCGGAAACAATTCCAATGTTACTGAAACATGTTAATTTTCACGGTGAATATCGAAATCTGCTTCTTTTCGTAGTGAAAGCCGAAACGTGGTAATTTTCGCGTTGAATATCGAAACATGCTAGTTTCGATATCTATAGCTAGTTTGATATCATCGCGGTGGTATCAAACGTGCTTGTTTTCGTAAGAATTCTGAAACATGCTACTTTTCGTAGGCAGGGTCGATATATGAGTCATCATGTGTCCAACATCTTTTTGGATGCTTGTTAAACTATTCCTTTCACAAACCCGAATATTTAATAATTAACTGGTTTTATTCTATAATCAAATAAAAATAAATTTCAGTATACTGGTAAACTTTTAAGTCACGTTATCGAACTATTAACGAAAAACTACGACTCTAAGAATCGTCTCATTTATACGGCACTTTATGGAGATGTCACGCCGGCCACATTTTTGTCTAATAATTTATACACTCAATAACTCTATATGCCTGATATAGACTGCTCAACGCGTGTAAAAAAATCTGAAGATTCCGTAACGACAATAAAAACAGGGGGTCACGAAAAGTTAAAAAAAACATTAATTGTGAAACATAGACAAATGTGACTAGCAAAAGAATTTGTCTAGCTGCGACTTTCAGAGAAAATGTAAAAAGTATAAACCTACCAAATCAGCGCGAAAATTTTTATTCCAGTTTTTCGTTGAGCATAATCATTGATTCCGACTTATTTTTATTAAGCGTGACTGTAATTTACCAAAGATTCAGAAGGACCCTGCTTACACCCTCACAAAATACGGCCCTCCGCGAAAGGAATACCTTAAGGAGTTTCAATACCGTTTTCTGGCTGCCATAGAAGGGATGAAAATACAATTCGTTTTCCGCAGGCTGCCAAGTTCTTGCGAATAGAATTTCTTGTCAAAATAAATTATTATTGAGCAATTTCCAACGCACCATAATGTTGAAAAATATTCCGAAGCCGAGAAATTAGATTAATAGTTGTCATTTTTGCAATTAAACATTAATATCTTGCAATTTTATTCAAGAAAAGATAACCGATAGACTTGGCAATAGCGGCCACTTCTGCCATTGACACGACTGACTATCGTTACAGCCTCGTCGACTCCGTTATTTACAGAGTGAAAAACGTTCAACGTTCAACGTTCTATAAATAGTTTTTAATTCGACAAAGTCGAGAAAACGTTCAAAATGTCCAGAGGATGAATAAATACACTTTATTATAAAGTTCAAATACCGTGTGGGGTTTAGGTTATCCCCCACTAATTAACAGGAGACTCGCGCGGATGGTGAAGTACGTATTTATTGTATTCTAGCGCGCTTTAGAGCGCTCAGTCTTTTTACAGAGTTCGCGATTAAGGTTTCGCGTGTCGGCTCTCTGTGCTCTCTTCCGGAAGTGAGGCTCTCGCTACACCGGTAGTGACTAGGTGGGTAAACTCCCGTTTCCCCTACTCCCAGCTCCGTGTAACTAGTCGCTGCTTGCGCTGACGCTGACGGCTGTTCTGGTGGACAAGTTTCTCCGTTGGTAAGTGTGGTGCTGTTCGTGGTGGAACCGCCACAACCGTAATACTATGTGTGTTTCAACCACCAGCTGATTTTGAAATACCTGCCAGTTAATGCTTGACTGTGAGTGGCTCACTCTACAGAGGCAGTTAACGCGATGTTGCCACGCGATGTCTCCGCCATTTAAAAGTAAACCGATTTATTTTTCAATGAATATCCCATCATCCTTCAGTTTTAAGTCCATAGCATACTTTTAGACCTGGAATTGAATACTCTTTCGATTTCCGGAACAACAAATACACCATCCCATTTGAAAAACCTAAGTTGACCCTCAAACACGGTCTTACATACAGGTCTGCAACGAAGCTACATTTTCGAGGTGGGGGTAGGCACGTTTATCGTCCCCACTTTTCGATTCTCTAGGCGCCGCTACGCGTCGCCATTAGCAAAGGAAAGTGCTTCCCCCTTTGCCCCGTGCCGCTGTATTCGGTGGCGGTGCTTACATCTGTTTCGGTGGCGCGATTTTCAATATAACGTTTATTTGCAACCTTTGCAATCATATGCCACGAGGTCTTACGCCATTTCCCGTGTAGGTAGTTTCCCAATAAAGATAAACTTTTCAGCATGGTTTGCTTTACGATGATTGTTCGTACTTTATCACGGCTGCTTGAATTTCATAAATTATTCGTTGAGGATGAATAATCAATTCGACGATTCCGAAATCGCAAAATACCAGGCAGATAAGCAGAACATGCCACATTAATGCTAAACTATATCTTTTCGAAATACTAAAAATGAATATCATTCATATTCACCGCGGCCGCTTAAGTATTGACATAAACTGGTGGGATATATAGGAACACTCAATAACGATGATTATAATGATAATCATCTTTCTGTTTCTCTGCTGTTTCTCTCTTCGCCGCACATCACTTCCCTTTGCCGTCACGCACCAAGCGGTAGAAATCGGAATAAAAAGCAGCGCCACATGCCTACCTCCGCTATCGTCGTTGTCAGACCTGTATGTAAGACCGTGCCCTCAAATGTCCTTGATCTTCGACTGTGGAAAAAATGTCTTGTGTCCCCCTCGAAACCATGAAACTAATGTATTGAACATTTTTTGTAGCGCTTCGTTTGGGAGACATTTGACTCGGTCACTATAAATGCTTCACCCTGTTTGAGTTCCCAAACAAACCCAAACAAATTTCAAAACCCCATAACTTTTTATGGGAGGGTGAATTTCAGCTTCCTCCGACCGAATATCATCCTTTATAACCCCATAAATGAGAAAATAGCAAAACAATAATTTTAGGCTCATTTCTCGAAAAAGTCACTTATCTAAAGTATTACCAAAACAAGTCATTGCAACTTAAATGGAAATAATCATTATAATTTTTTCAATTCTGATATCGAAATATCGGTATTATTCGAGTCCAATATCTGTTTTTTCCTCCGATATTCCGGTTTTTCGATATTATCGAAAACGGGTATCCATGCTCTAATGCTGATAAATTCTATGAAATGTCAGGAATAAATAACTTTGTTGCATCGTTTATGAAATGAACATGACGAACTTGTTTTTTTTTAGAATAAACTTTTATTACAAACATTGTGCGCATCGTCAATACCGGATGACGAACGATCATTTAATCAGTGTACTCTTCAGTGCTCTGAGAGCTTTCAATTCACCGGGTATACACTCCAGCTCGGAACTAATATTAGCTGCTTTGACCGCCAGATAAAGCGACTCCTGAAACCTCTTTTGCGCGTTTCTCATGTTACGAGGGACCAGTACACCGAACCACTTTATAGGATCGGAGGCTTTTGAACCGTCTTCCTTTGGAGATTTCAAACTTATGTCAAAAGTTGGCACTTCTTTGCCTCTTATTCCGGAAGAATTTCTTTCCAATTCGAAGAGAGAACTCATTTCGTCGTTCTGTGGAATTTGAAGCGCTCCTATGGACTCTTTTCCTCGTATGTAGCGAGCTTTCGCTAATTCTATGTGTCCCTCGCGAACCAACTTCTCCAGATCTGTGCTTACGACCACTTTTTTCTCCATCAGCTCCAATGCCCGTAGCGTTAAGCTGTCGAGCTCTTCACAGACGTCGTCGAGGCTTCTTTCCATTTCTGAAATTGGCCATCCAATGTTATATTCTTATTTTCCTTTTGAATTCATAGATTGACGTATTACTTAGGAATTTTTTTAAGGTTACCTGACTCTTCGATGCGTAGTCAATGGCAACGAAACTTGGCGACTTTGGTCTTTTTTGTATTATTTCGTGATGATTTTTTAAAAGCGATACTACTCGCACTGGATATTCTAGAAATGGATTTGAACGATAACGGTATACGTGAATGGAAGCAACTTGTACCTTGGTGTTTACACTGGTGTGTATGTTTGGGCAGTGAATGCTTGGAAATTGGACATTCACGTGATTGTCGCGCAGCTTCGAATCTCATGCTTCAAAAATACATCGACTTTTCAGCAGTTCTTTGTTGATGATTTTTACTTATTTTTTACGAAACTATCGTCAATCCTGCTTGTATACCGCTGAGCAGATTGACGTTTCATTCTATTCGACAACGAAAGAAAATAGGTTATGTTGCGAGGACGGGTATTAATAGGTTACACCTAGCTCGTGGCCGGAAAAGAGGAACTTTCGTGATTTTTTCCTGGGAAAATGTGCGCAGGTTTTGAATTTATTTTCTTTTTACAGGCACGAGTATGGTTTTGAGTATCTTTTACAATTTTTTTTATTGAAAAATATATAAGTTTGGTACATTAAATGGTTTGTGCAGACCACTGTTCGAAAAACGTCCTTCGCGGTCACCATTGCTGCTCGGAAACAAATCCGGAATAAAATAAATGCAAAGCATTTTGATATTGCACGAAATCAACTATTTGTTGAACGAAGCATTTAATAGATAGAATTTCGAAAAATTGACCGTAGTCGAAAGTGAAAATGTTGATTTTCGGTGAAAAAAAAAACGCCGAGTTTCGACCGAGTTGAAGTTTGCATCGTTGGTATGCAACGAAAAGTCGTTTCAATTCTGTCTTTTTACTATTATCGTAATTCATATTTTGCACATTTAGGTTGTAAGTCACTGAAAGGATTTTGAAAAACATTCGTGCGATTTTTACGACTTAAATCTGCCAGAGGAAATTTATCAAATAAATATTTCGTTGCATTCCAACGATGCACACTTCGTCATCTATTTCATTGATAAAAAAAAAAACGATGAACCGAAAAGAAAAATTCCTACATTCAAGTACTTTTCGATATATAGAAGCATGTAAAATTTGAGGTTCGTCGGAGCAGTGATTTTTTAAATATCGTGCACACCGATTTTGAAAAAGTAATTTTGAGAAAAACACTTTTAAGGGGAGGGTGGGAGTTTCAGCGTGAAAAAAACACTTTTTCGCGATTTTTTTTCATCTATATGGATAGAGTAAATTTTTGGAAACCTTTTGTACATTGTTAAGTGTCATTTCAAGAACGTTCCGTGAAATTTGTACGCAAAAATATCCAACAAACAAGCCGGTGACAAAGCTTTTCCAAGAACGCTTTTGGAAAAACACGATTTTCACTGTATCTCAGCTAGAAATTATCTGAAATCAAGTACCATTAAAATTTAGTCAAAGTATCATCAAATCCCCCCCCCCCCCGAACGGTCGTTGAAAATTTTTCTAAATTTTTTATGTCATGTAAAGTGAAAAGTGCTATATTTCACGAAAAATTCAGCCATTTTAGGGGCGGAAAAACCCCTCGATGTAAAAAAAAATCTCAAACTAACCGTTGGGGGGACGTATTTTGTATGTAAAAAGTGTGTACCAAGTTTGAAATAAATCGGTCATGTAGTTTTCAAATGGCAGTGAACACGGACTTTGAAAAAGTGGTTTAGCGAAAAACGCGGCACCGGCTTGTTTGTGGATATTATCGCCTACAAATTTCACGAAAAATTCTTGAAATGACACTTAACAATATACGAAAGGTTTCAATAAATTCACTCTATCCATATAGATGAAAAAAAATCACAGAAAAGTGTTTTTTTCACGCTGAAACTCCTACTCTCCCCTTAAAGTTCGCTGATTCGTGGAACCTACCCAGGAAAGCCCATAACTCCGTCAAATTTAAACGGAAATTTTCAGAAAACATTTTTGAAATGTTATATTTTGAGAATTTATCGAAAACGAAAAATCGATATTTTCAGAAAACATTTTCGACATGTTATATCTTGAGAATCCATCGAATACCAAAAACCCATCATTTCAAAAATGTTAACTACGTATAAGTCCTTAAAAACCACGGAATTGGTATTGAACATTGCAAATTTCCTCAGGATGTTCTTTTTGAAAATAATAATCTTCCGAGAACAAATATACTACAGCGACCTCGTATTTTGTGAGCTATCCGTCTACCGACGAGGCTAATTGCCCCTCGTCATTCGTTTTTTTAGACAGAAAAAAGTGTAGTCCATCGAAAAAAAATGTTTACAATTATTAATAAATTCGATTGAAATTCTTATCATATTTTCTCTAGCCAGTATGTACTTTCCTTGCAATACACTTGCTTTTCCTTGATAACAAAGTTCGCATGTTAATCCCCGTTACTTAGTTATCCGTTACAATGACAAGGGTGTCTGTGAAAATATATATTTGAAATGCTACAAGGTTCTCTTTACAATATACATTTTAATACTACCATACATTTCTAATTGTCAATTACAGCCAGTAATCCGTTCCTTAAAAACTACCAAACCCTATGTCGAGCGGCCTCGTTTACTTTCGCCTATAAACTTCTATATACTCTCCATGATTGGATTGAGGAAAATGAGTATGAAATATTTTAGCCAGTAAACGATAATTCCTCAGGAAGGGCTTTATTTTCGGAGAAAGATTGTCAAACAAAACGAGCACGTGGGGTCTAAAGTCTCTCTCCACGTTAGTATCGAGCCACGCCATAGGCTCTTTAAAAAATGCATCCGCCTCGTCCACATAATCGGGCAAATTCTGCAGATTAGGTTCGCAGGTAAGAAACCTAACGGGCACGTCGATGTGCAAGTGGCTGTACAACGGCGTGGCGTGACAAGGTGTGAGAAGCATTAAACTCTCGCTCGTACTATTAGGAGCGGTAAATTCTTGCTCCAGTAATCTCATAACATCGAGAGAGCCTCTCTGATGGATGAGACACAGATACAAGCCTGGCAGCAGATTGCTCGTTACGAATAAGCTCAATAGAATTTTCCGCCTAAAGTCTGTGATTCGGACAGCAGAAAGGAAATTTATCCTACGGGTACAAATGTAAACGAGCATCGGTAAAAGAGGCAATATGAATCTGAACTCTTTGTGCGCCAGTGTGGAAAACACAGCGAGGGTCCAGCCTATAACTACGGTCATTATTGCCTGTGGCTGTTGTGACATTGAACGTTTCAGAGCGTCTAGAGCAGCCAGTGGCAAAATAAACGCCTGCAAGCCGAGTACAACCGGCAATCCGGCTACGATGTACCACAGAAAATGGTGGGTGCCGTAAAACGTTGCTACTCCCTTCAGGATATTGACTTTAAAGAATTCCCAAGGAGTTACGACGAAGGCTCCGTAACACCACGAATCGATGGCAATGGAATAGAAAAGAGTGACCGCCCCAATGGCGCTGTAAGTTTTCAAGTCGGCTATCCTTCCGGAACTTGTCCAGATGTGATACGCGCACAGGGGAGTCCAAAGTACAGCGGCTGTTGGTCTGATCACAGTCAGAAATCCGACTATCCATAAAAACGAAGAACCGCCGGAGCGGGACCACGGGAATACCGAAAGGGCGATTGTGGTCAGGGCTGTTTCCAAGCTATTCGCCAGGGTCCTCGTCGCGCAGTAGTACCAGAACCAGTTTGTACAGATAGCGAACAGCGCCCACTTGCTCCTAGTCCAAACGTAAAATCTGTAGTCCGCGTAAGCGCTGATCAACGCTTGAAATATTCTTGGCGAATTGATCAGCATAATTGGACTGTCCAAACGGACGAGAGCCAGCGTTCGATACAACAGCGAGATTAGAAACGGATAGATGTAACTTCGAATCTTGGCTTGCCATTCCCACGTGAGATAACCGTATCCGAAGGCCAAACGATGAGCGACTTCCAAGGATTGCCAGTACTCGTCCGGCACGTGAGACGTTTGTACAACGTAAACGGCAATTAACCTCCAAGATATCAGAAGCAGCAAGACATTTTGCAGCTTAGTTGGAAACGCCATTCGGGAATGCTAAAAATTAATCAATTTGCAACTTTCTTCTGTTCTGCGATAGTAGATTGTTTCCTTCGTTGCTTTTTATTTACTCCCAAAGGGAAAACGACAAAATTGTGTATAAAACAGGCACACACCTTCCGTGGCGTAGCTGCAACCGTGAGGTTTTGACCAATGGCGTTGTTGGGACAACGGAATATGAGTAACGCGATTGGTTAGAACCTTAGGACATGGTAACGTTACCGAAGGTGTGTAGCATTATCGTATTCATGGACCTTTTTAAAACTTTGAAAAAGTAAAAAAAACGCCGGTTAATAAAAAAAACCCCCGAAAAAATTATCGCCTTTTTTTTCCATATTCAAAATTCTGCTTTATCGCCGATTATTTTTCATTCTAATTTAGACATGGTGTTATTATATTTTTCAATTTGAATATACAAACACAGTGGAATAACTTTTTATAAAATAGCCAAGCAAGTGTAGTGGAAATGTTGTAAACATAATTGTTAAACGTTAGGAATACTGTTTTTCGAAATATTTCGCTTTTATTTAAAAATCATATTACTGTTATAACGAAAATTTGTATCGCTATTATATATAGGTACAACGTAATAAGTACCACACAAGGACACTTGAAATGCTGTACAACGCTATAGCAACGTGGCGTGCATGGTTGAGTGGTTAGTCCACTTTAAAGCCACGAAAAATGGCTATTTCCGCGATTTTTTTGAGGATTTTATAAAAGATATGAATATAAAAGTTGATGGGCTTGATAAATAAAGTCTTGAAATAGATTTTTTTTAAATGTATTCATTTTTATTCATTTTTAAGTATAAAAACTATAGTTTAACGTAACGGTGGTTATTGAACACTATCTTGTATTTTTATTATTTCTCATTCATCTGCATGCATTTACTTATTTATAAAAATTTAATTACATATATGGAACTTTTAGCTATCGAAATGTTACCTTACTTGTGCAAAAAAGCTTTAATTAATAGAGAAAAAAATGATTTAATCACCAACGGTGACCCGATTTGACGTCTCGTGGTAACTGCTTATCGTTTTTGCTAAGACGCGCCGCTCCACGCGTAAGGGGATAAACAATTTAAAAACTATTGCATCTCAAAAAGTAAAGGCGTTTCAGGTTCCTCAGAAAATTTCTTACAAATAACATTTTTTTTTAATTTTAAATAATTATTTGTTAAAAAATACGGTCTTCGATCATTGGGACATAGAAAATGCAGTGTGTCCCCGTCATTAAACGTCATTAAACCCATCAAAAATCGAGACAGTTAACGTGCGATAGATCGTGTGAATCGGATTTATTCAAACAAAAACTGTAAGTTCCTGAATAAACTTACCTTTATCCTTTTAATAATAACTCTAAGATCGTCAAATAAATTTTTTATTTGTATTTTCGTGCAATAAACATAAAAAGAAAAGTAAAAAGAGAATATAACCTAAATGTAACCTAAAAATACGAATGTAATGTTCAATATTTTTTGCTTTCCGATATTCCAGGGATCCAAGCTGCGACAAAATCAAACAAAAACAGAACATAAAAACGAGGAAGTTGAAAATAAAAATAAAATAAAGTTCGAGTTGAAAAGCAAAAATAAACCAAATGTGAATGAACCAAAAACCTGTCAAAAGAGACTAAATATATATTTTTGTACTTTTACATGATTAATAAAAGATTATTTAAGTGTTTTATTTTGCTTTTATTTCTTAATATTGTACCCAAAATAATATTTTCAGAACAGAAAAGGAATTCTCGAGTGTTCAATAACTGGGACATACCTGTTCAATATTAGGGACATAGGCACTTCCAGTGTTCAATAATTGGGACATTTGCATGCTTCACATTGTCATTTTTTTCATTTGAAATCATTTTAAAATAATTTAAAGGGTGATTTTTTGAAAGTAAAAATTTTAAAGTATCATTTGAACATGAAAGCGATGGTTTTTTCTTGATTTTATATTTATACCTCACCGATTTCAATCCCCTAGATCCTTAGCTGTTCAATAATTGGGACATTTACTTATTTAAGGCGTTACCCCCACTTGTAGCGCAAAAAAGGCCTTTTTCATGAATTTTTTTAAAGAAAACTACAAAACTTTTTTAATCGATCAATATACCATCTTAAAGAACACATCTTGAAGAACTTTCAGTAATTTTTTTATTGAAAAATATTACATTGTTTAGTGGCAAATGTCCGTCGATGAAATAATGTTTTTATATACACGGTTTGCGGTGACCAACATTGCGGCGAAGTGGATCATCTGAAAAAAAAATGCGGATGGATTTAGTCAAATATAAGTATAAAGTAGTCTTTAATCGAAGGATTTTAAAAAATATTCATTTTTCAGAAAATAGCGGACAGTCAAAGTTAATGGTTCGATTTTAACGAAAAAAAACGGCCGTTTTTTGGCTATAAAACGGCCATTTTTTTCGAAAAAAAAATCGAACGATTAAAGACTACATTTTTATGTATTAAATAAGCCTGCAAAATTTCAAGAAGATCGGTTCGTTAGTGTTCGAGTAATCTTAGTCACCGACTTCAGAAATGCCATTTTGAGAAAAACGCGTTTAAAGTTTCAATTTCCGGTCGTTTACACAACGGATTCTTCTCTTTTAACGCTCATATCTCAGTCAATTTTGTTCGGATCGACTTGAAATTTTCAGGGCATATTCTCAGATACTTAAACTTCAAAAAAATGCAATATAAAAACATCGATTTTTTCAGAATCGCAAGTGGGAGTAACCCCTTAATAGATGTTCCTTGAGGAATGAGGATCCCCTTGTTCTTCGTTCTGCACAAAGAACAAAGAATCCTCTTCATATAATCCACTTGATATAAGTGAGGGAAGCTCCAGAAATGTAAATAAGATACAAACCGTCATGGTGCATTGGCAGATTGGTGGGAAAACGAAAGCAGCTTAGAATTAGGAGGTACAGGGTGCGCCAGAGAAACTTACTTATTTGAAAAAATTCCCGCGCGGTGAGTTGGTCGGGTAGAGGGGCGAGAGGGGGCTCATCTGGAGGGGGAAGTTCCCAAGTTTGTTTCTCCCTCCAGTCAGTTGCCATCATGCTCTGGTCTAGAGAGCAGCGGGCCTTCGCAATCGAGAGCTTCTTTTCTAACGGTCGCTCACTTGTTGCTACGCAACGTGCCTTCCGCGCTCGCTTTGAAATTCCTCCTCACAGACTCGTTCCTGGCCGTAATTCGATTCTGTCGTGGGTTAACTCATTTTGGGAGTGTGGAAGTGTCGCTAAACCCAGAAATGGACTTCAACGGACCATCAGAACTCCGGAAAATGTCGAAAGAGTGAGGCAGTCAGTTGTGCGTTCTCCCCGGCGTTCGGCTCGCAAACACGCAGCTGCTATGGGAATTTCTGACACCACTGTTCGACGAATTCTCCATGAAGACCTTCAATTTCATCCCTATAAATTGGCTGTTGTGCAAGAATTAACTGAACGCGATTTTGTTGCCCGTCAAAATGCAAGTGAAATGCTAGTTGACAACCTGCCTGAAGACGCGGTCGTTTTTTTCAGTGACGAGGCTCACTTCCACATTTCCGGCTGTGTCAAAAAGCAAAATATGCGTTATTGGTGTGGTGTAAATCCACGTGAGCTTCACCAGAAGCCACTTAATTGTGAGCGAGTTACTGTCTGGTGTGCGATGTCGGTAATGGGAATAATTGGTCCTTATTTTTTTGAAGAAAACGAACGCGCAGTTACCGTGAATGGAGCTCGTTACAGGAACATGATCGAGGAATTTTTTCTTCCAAGACTCGAAGAAATGAACGTTAGGAACGTGTGGTTTCAGCAAGATGGAGCCACAGCACACACAGCACGAGACTCAATGAATTTGTTGCGACAACATTTCCCCGACCGCCTCATCTCTCTCAGAGGCGATCTCCAATGGCCGGCACGCTCTCCAGATTTGACTCCATGCGATTTCTTTTTATGGGGTTATTTGAAATCTCTGGTTTATGTCGATTGACCACGGACCATAGCACACCTCAAGAACAACATTCGCGACGCCATTGCCAACATACCGATTGATATGCTGCAAAGAGTGGATACGAATTTCAAAAATCGACTTCATCAGTGTATGCGCAATGGGGGTCGCCATTTATCCGATGTCATTTTCAAGACTGCATGAAAAAAAAATTGGGATATTGTATTCTCAAATAAAAAAAAATTTAAAACAATAATTGAAGTACTTTTGTTTTTATTGACCTTTCAAATAAGTTTCTCTGGCGCACCCTGTACTTCCGGTATCTCCGGCATGCCGCAATGCCGAGCAAACATTCAAATTGGGCGCCAGTGAGCGGTCATCTTGAGGCGGCATTTTTTATGACTCGTTCTCCGTCTTATTCGCTTATCACACCAATTTCTCGAAATCGATGCATGCAAAGGTGGTCGAGTAATCCGTCTTCCGAGATCGAGAAAAGTGGTTTCGAGAAAAACGCGTTTAAAGTTGTACGAGCAACTCAGCGCGCGCTCCAAGGCGCTGCGGCCAAAGCTATAATTGAACCTTTAAATTAAAAAAATTGCTACAGGACCAATTCCGTATTGTTTTTATGACACCAAAGTATTTTTAGGAAAGAAAACGTCTTTCCAAAATCCTAGAGTGGTGTTATCCCTTAACACTAATGAGGGTAAGGTACATCATCTGTGATCTGTCTTAGATCACACCCATGTTTAGCGTATATCTATATACATATAGGTTGCGGAGCACCCCAGCGCCATCATTTCTTGTTCTCGTTTTGGGGACGAATTGAAAGGCCTCGCTGAACCTCCTGGTATCTAGGCTCCATGTATCACACGCTCGTTCCCGTTTCCCCTAGTTCTTTGGTTGACGCGACTTACTTTTCATGCCCCCACCAAAAATCTATGTTTATTTATCCGCAGAAGATACTGACGAAAAAAAGGATCAAGACTTGGCAAAAAAAGAAGATTTTCCCAACACAATAGAACAGCGTAGGTGCATTTGGAATTTTCTCTCCAGCGTTACAGAACGTTCGTCAATCTTTATTACCAATTTTTCAGATGCACGAAAATTTCCTACTCGATTTTCAATGCTGAAATCTTTGAAACATTTACACGTCTACTCGTTGTCGACAAAGTCCAAGCTGACCGGACATCGATCCATTCCTTCCACACGACATTGCGGAGTTCCACCTATCGGCATGACTAAATATCTGACACAAGCGGAAGCCATCGATATCGACAAGGATCTCTTCGACAAGTACAAATTCAGCGTAGATCAGTTGATGGAATTGGCCGGTCAGAGTTGCGCGATCGCTATTGCCAAATGTTATCCGGCGTCTGCATTGAAGAACGTTTTGGTCTGCTGCGGTCCTGGGAACAACGGGGGAGACGGATTGGTCTGCGCCAGACACTTGGCTCTTTTTGGCTACACGCCCGAGCTTTATTATCCTAAAAGAACGAACAATCCTCTTTACGCAAATCTCTTGCATCAGTGCAAAGAAAACGGCATTGCCATCCTGGAGAAAGTGGAAAACTTCAGAAAGTTGGAAGATTACGTAGTCATTGTCGATGCACTTTTTGGATTTAGCTTCAAGCCACCCGTGAGAGCAGAATTCGTAGATATAGTTGACATTCTGAAGAAATCCGCCGCTCCGATCTGCAGCATTGACATACCGTCAGGATGGGACGTCGAAGCTGGATCGCCCAGCGAGGGGGGAATCAATCCTGAAATGCTTGTTTCCCTAACAGCACCCAAACTAGGCGCTAAACACTTCCGTGGGAAGTATCACTATCTAGGAGGACGATTCGTTCCGAAAAAGTTAGAGCTCGAATACAATCTCGCATTGCTCAAATATCCTGGAACTGAGCTCGTTGTACAATTGTGAAACGACGTGAATGCGGACGCACGTTTTTGTCGTTGAAGGCCTTTATCATGTTTATCAATAAAACGGTTTTCAATCAATTGCAATAAATTCTCTGGTCGTAACACTTCGTCTGTAAACCTGGATATTTCGTGTTTGAGGCAAAACTACTTTCCTGCCGAGTTGCTTCATTTGTTTAATAAAAAGTATATGAAACAATTAATTTTCCTATAATTTTATGATTGATATATTGAATCGAATTTTTCGAACACTAGCGTGAATTTTTTTCACAAATTTTCGAATGTATTAACTGGGGAAAAAAAAGAGCAGGACTAGAAATACCCAGGTTTGCAGACGGAAGGTATCGGAAAAAAGTTTACAGACGAAGTGTTGAGGCTTTAGGCCACAGTAACGCGTATAAAATCATGTGCGAATTTGACAACTTTTTTTCGTATGAAAAAGTGATTCACTCATAAAATTAATTACACATCTATTCAGTACGAATATCAAGCGGTTAGGAAATATATATTTTTTTTCGATGTACAAAATGGCCGACTATTCGAAACTTCTCGAAACAGCTTTTTTCCCAATTGTTGTGACAAATAACTTCAACAATTTTCACTCGATTTACTTCAAATTTAAAAGTTATGTTCCTTATTGCATTTCGCAAAGAAGTACGTACGGAAATTCTGATTAATTGAAAACTTTTCATTTTATGAGCAGTTTATGAGCAGTTATAACGAAATTTTTCGCTGAAAATTAATTTCTTAAGTTCAAATACCTACAACTTTTGAACAAAACTATATTTTTTAAATTCCGTACGTACGTCGCTACGTATTCTAATGTAGATTGACGAGAATTTTTGTTTTTTATTCTAGGTAAAAAATTGTGGATGCTAAATGTCACGCCGCGGAGCGCCTAAAAAAGATAAAAGAAAATAGTAGTCGTCCATTTTGTGCACCGAAAAAAATAATATATACAGGGTGTCCCATTTTAATCTTACACCTGAATTTTCTCGAAAAATATTGCTCGGACGAAATATTGTGTGGAACAAAACTTCTAGGGATTGAAGGGGGACGTTTGAAAAAAATTTATTTGAGGAGCCAAAATTCAAAATGGCGGCGTTACAAAGGCTGACATGTTTTTTTCAAACGGAAACATAACTTTTTTTATTGCCAAAAAATTTGTCAGCTGAAAACTAAAAACTTTTGTTGAAAAATTTTTTTGATAAAGTTCATAGTTTTCAAATGAGAACATCATTTTCCATTATTTCAGATGTATCCAGGATTTGTGTGTGTGTGTGTGTGTGTTTTTCTACCCATCGTGATCAAAGTTCGTCAAGGATTTAAAGAAACACGTTTTTGGGCCTGAAAATGGCACAAACGCTATTAAAATGAAAAAAAAAAAAAAAAAAAAAAAAAAAAAAAAACTATTTTTCACCGATTTTCCTCCAAAATTTTCTCATGAAATATCGTCCAAATTTGAAAACAAAAAAAAAACAAAATTTGAAAACAAAAAAATTTGATTCTTTTTTTGTTCAAGTGGTCATACATTCGAAAATACAACATTGAGCGGCTTGCCGTGAGACATTTAGTCTAATTGTCCCTACCACCGGCATTTGCGTTAGCCAAAGCGTAGGAGGTTGCATGGCTGATGGCATAAAAATGATGTTCTCACTTGAAAACTATGAACTTTATCAAACAAAATTTTCAACAAAAGTTTTTAGTTTTCAGCTGACAAATTTTTTGGCAATAAAAAAAGTTATGTTTCCGTTTGAAAAAAACATGTCAGCCTTTGTAACGCCGCCATTTTGATTTTTGGCTCCTCAAATACATTTTTTTCAAACGTCCCCCTTCAATCCCTAGAAGTTTTGTTCCACACAATAGTTCGTCCGAGCAATATTTTTCGAGAAAATTCAGGTGTAAGATTAAAATGGGACACCCTGTATATTTTCGAACAGCTTGATATTCATACTAAATAGATGTGTAATTGATTTTATGAGTGAATCACTTTTTCATGCGAAAAAAATGGTTAAATTCGCACATGATTTTATACCCGTTACCGTGGCCTAAGGTCTTAATCATGTGGGCTGCCAACGCAAAGCTATCCACTCGGATAGAGGATATTACGAACTTTTTTTCCTTTTAGTGGGAGAAAGCCAAAATTATTGTTTCTTCTATGCAAATAGATGCACATGAACTCGTAAGCCTGGGTCCAAAAGTAGTTGATTCGCGTTGAATTCGAGCGGTGCAATGTGCGTGGTAAATGTAGATGCAAATATCTGGTTTAGATCCGCTTCAGGTGCGCGATGGTGTGAATTTTTGGAATAAACGTTCTCGGAGGTTCGCGGTATGAAAACATCAGGCCGGAGGCTTGAGCAATAGACGAATATGTGGAATTAATTTGCTTACATTTTTAAATCACATTGCAAGATATCGAAAGAATTGAAAATTACGGGCTTTAGGCTACTGTGAAAGTTTTACAAAATGAAAGGCTTTAGGCTACTGTGAAAGTTTCACAAAATCGATAGTCGCTTGAGGCAACTCAAATTGAAACGGAAGGCCCGACACATGATGCAGGAATCGCAGATTGAAGGTAAACTTATTATCAGGACAATAGAATTTTGACTGTTACAAGTTAAAGTTTGAAGTTTGACTGCTAGTCACAGTTTAAAGTTGAACTGCTAGTCAAACGCGCTAGTTTAAACGCGTTTATCTCGAGACTGTTTTTAAAAATACGATTTCTCGATATCTAATAAACGAATTGACTTGAAATTTGGTTTAGTAGTTTAGTCGACTGACGTTTTTCTTCTGAACTTTTTTTTCATTGGTTATTAGCAACAATGTCTATTTGCCTCGAAAAATCGAAAAAGAAAATCAATTTTGTCTCTTCAGGATGGAAACGCGATAATGACAAAAGGTCGATGAAGTCTTAGCCAATATTATTTATTTTAAGAAAGAAAAACTCGTTTATTTTGTTTCAGACCAACCAGGTGGCGACAATCAAGTACACCATTGAGCTCAAAGGTCCTACACGAGATTGTTCATAACATCTTTGATTATTGATATTTTTAAAGGAATTTGTTACACAACTTTGTCAATGCACATACAAATAAATGTCCAAACGTTTTGTGTAATAATACAACTTATTTTTTTAAATAACCCTGATTTTCGGGTTGTAGCACAGTGGCCTAACACCGTAACTCTCAATTTTACGTATTCGAGTGAGCTTTCATTCGTGATGTTTCCGGAATATCGGGTAATTACCGTGGCTTTATGAAAATTATTGTTGATGTAATAGACATTACCGCTATATACAATTCAAAATAATTTATTTTCCATTGCGACTTTTCACTCTCATCCTTCCATGCGATGTAATAACACGTGGAAAAATGCTTTACGCTACGACGTAAGGTTTTTTTCAGAATGACTTTTGACACCTGTCGTGCCGCGAAAACAATTGTCTTCATCATTCCCGTCGAGGATTCTTCTTCTCCCTATTGGTTACTCGTTGTGGACATTTTCCTTTTAAATTACCCCGGTTCTGTACATTCAGTGATGAATGATCAGCGCGTCAGTTTCGACCTCGTGACTGAGTTGAGTTTGCAAGTTGGACAATTTATTCTTCAAAGCAGCTATGCCCATCATGACGATATTTTCGGGTTTGAGGGCGCCGCTGCTCTCGACATTGAAATAATATTTGTTCGGCTTTGCTTCCCAATTGAAAGGTGCTTCGTCTGTGCAAAGAAAAATAATCATACGAATTAAATAACTTCGCGTCGCAGTTAAGGAATCATCACAGTGTAAAATTTTCAAAGTCTTTGGCATTGTCCGATAGTATGGACGGTTATAAAAATGGACAATCGGCATCGCCGATTGATCGTCAGTAAACAGCTTATATTAAAATTCCGCACTCGAAACTTTAAGGCGGGATATACATTTAGACGGGAAAAAAATAAGCAATATTAAGGGATTTTTTAAACTGAGAAATAATTATTCTATAATTATCAAACATTAGGTATACTTTAATAGTATATTTAAGTATACAAAACAATTTTTATAAATTAATTCATCATCAAAATGACGGAGCTGTGGCAGAGTGTTACAGCAAGGTCGCCATGGGAGTTGCGAATCGGCGTGCAGTCTAGCTTCCCGTAGACTTTGATTTGCAAAAAAGTTTAAACATTTTTTCAGTTAGAACATGTATAGTTTCTATGTAACGGTAATTAAAATGAATAAAATGCGAATGTAAGAAAATGGCAGAAATGTAAGGCACCCATTTACAAAAAAAAAATTAACATTTCCCGCAATACTTCTGTGAAATGTGGATTAAAAAAGTCGTTTTTTTCTTCAATTTTTCAAAAACAATTCTCGTCACGTAGAAGGTACTAATATTATCAATATTTCTACGAAGTTTCAGCTCAATCGGCTTAATAGTTTTTGAGTATTCCTGCACGTCCATTTTGATAATGCAGTTTTGAGAAAAGCGCGTTTGAAGTTCACGCCCGCTTCGAATCCAAGCGGTGAGGCACAGCGTTGACGGGCTGCAACGTTTGAAGTTTTTCATATATCGCTTTGAAACTTTAGGAAAATATTCTACATATGAGCCACATTCTACATATTCTACATATTCAGCCACTTTTTTTCGACCATCTCAGATCTGCCCCATAATTGGTTATATCGAAGTACTACTAAAAAGCATTCTATGTGAATTTTTTCAGATTTTTTAATTAAACATTTTAGAAAATGCCGTTTTTTTTTCCAAATGAATATATCTCGGAAACTACACTTCGCACAAAAATTTAGGGAGCAAGAAAAAAATCCAAATTTTTGGGGGATTTTCAATAGGCTGTAACTCATACAAAAATGGTCGTACAGCAAAAAGAAAAAAAGCAAATTGTAGCTCTAAGTGTCTAGTTTTCGGATCTGAGTTTGAACATTTTTTTTGGAATTTTTTTTTCGAGTAATCATAAGAAAACCACCGAAAAAAAAATGTTCGAAATTTTTTTGGTTCTTTTTTTTAATCTACGGACGTGGGAAAAAAAATTTCGACTTAACCTCTATATGGACCGGATAGCTTGTTTATTCAGCTTTAATTTGGTTTTTTAAAAATCTCGATACGAGCATTTCTCGGTGAGATATCGGTATTTGAATGGAAAAAGATCATTTTGTCTTTGATTACCAATATCTCAGCAACCAATGATCGCACAGAAATGTTGAGGTTGGTTTCAAAAACTTGAATAAATTCTCTACAAGGATTGGCAATTGAATTTTGAAATTTTTTTTTTTTTCAATCATTACATGAATTTGAAAAAGCGACCAAAAAAGGGCTTTTTGTGGTTTTTTGGAAAATCAAGCGCCCAATCAAAAATATTGCGGAAACCACTAATGTTAAGTGTGCCTTTTACTGTTCAATATACCCACAAAAACCCTACGAAGTTTCAATTTAATCCAGCCAACCGTTTTTTTTCCCACTTGATCGAATTTTTGAAAAAATTAAAGGAGCAAGAATTTCGCTCTGAAAATGTCATAATTTTTATCAAAAATGAAAAAAAAAAAAAAAAAATCATTTTTCTCTCAATTCTGTATTAGTGACTTGGAAAATTTAAGAAAAAAAAGAAAAATCGAAAATTTTTGAAAAAAAGAATTCCAAAATTTTCGAAAGAAATTTTTTTTATTTTTTATTTATTTTTTTTTCCATTGGCCCTAAATTAAAGAAATGTAGCGACTCACTTTCTCACCGATTTTCCTCTTCCGCACTTTAATTTTCCTAGTCACAAATTAATTGAATAAATTAAAAGTTGATACCCCCAAGGCAAGTCGAATATTCGTTCTACGAATATTGGGACAATAATTTTTTTGTGCGAATTTAAACAGTGTCTAAAAAAAAACAGTTTTTCTTAAAACTAACCTGCTTTCTTGGTAATCGAGCCAATCAACAGTTTTTCTCAAAACTACCGTATTTTTTAATTTTTAGAAAAGCAAATTAACTGAGTTTTTGCAAGCTTTAGTTTTGTAAGGATCACGAGGATTTGTTGCACTAGAGTCACTATCTGAGCGACTTGTGGCGCGGATAAATGCCGCCTAGGCATTATGAAAAAAAATAAAAAGAAAACTAAAGCTTGCAAAAACTCAGTTAATTTGCTTTTCTAAAAATTAAAAAATACGGTAGTTTTGAGAAAAACTGTTGATTGGCTCGATTACCAAGAAAGCAGGTTAGTTTTAAGAAAAACTGTTTTTTTTTTTTAGACACTGTTTAAATTCGCACAAAAAAATTATTGTCCCAATATTCGTAGAACGAATATTCGACTTGCCTTGGGGGTATCAACTTTTAATTTATTCAATTAATTTGTGACTAGGAAAATTAAAGTGCGGAAGAGGAAAATCGGTGAGAAAGTGAGTCGCTATATTTCTTTAATTTAGGGCCAATTGAAAAAAAAAAATTAAAAAAAAAAAAAATTTCAAAAATTTTCGATTTTTTTTTCTTAAATTTTCCAAGTCACTAATACAGAATTGAGAGAAAAATGAAATTTTTTTTTTTTTTTTTCATTTTTGATAAAAATTATGACATTTTCAGAGCGAAATTCTTGCTCCTTTAATTTTTTTTTAAATTCGATCAAGTGGGAAAAAAAAACGGTTGGCTGGATTAAATTAAAACTTCGTAGGGTTTTTGTGGGTATATTGAACAGTAAAAGGCACACTTAACATTAGTGGTTTCCGCAATATTTTTGATTGGGCGCTTGATTTTCCAAAAAACCACAAAAAGCCCTTTTTTGGTCGCTTTTTCAAATTCATGTAATGATTGAAAAAAAAAAAAAATTCAAAATTCAATTGCCAATCCTTGTAGAGAATTTATTCAAGTTTTTGAAACCAACCTCAAAATTTCTGTGCGATCATTGGTTGCTGAGATATTGGTAATCAAAGACAAAATGATCTTTTTCCATTCAAACACCGATATCTCAGCGAGAAATGCTCGTATCGAGATTTTTAAAAAACCAAATTAAAGCTGAATAAACAAGCTATCCGGTCCATATAGAGGTTAAGTCGAAAAAAAAAATTCCACGTCCGTAGATTTAAAAAAAAACCAAAAAAATTTCGAACATTTTTTTTTTGGTGGTTTTCTTATGATTACTCGAAAAATATTTTCAAAAAAAAATTTTCAAACTCAGATCCGAAAACTAGACACTTAGAGCTACAATTTGCTTTTTTTTTTGCTGTACGACCATTTTTGTATGAGTTACAGCCTGTTGAAAATCCCCCAAAAATTTGGATTTTTTTCTTGCTCCCTAAATTTTTGTGCTAAGTGTATAAGTAACTGAAAAAAAATGTTTCAATATAAAAGTTGTAGTTTTGTGTCAGCTTTCAAGCGGACGCCTTGAAATAATTTTTACGTTCCCGTAACGCTGATTTTTTACCAAGAAAGCGGGAAATTATTTTTTTAAATTAAAAAACGGCCATTTTTTTTCGGCTGAAAAAATTACAGTCTTCCAGTATGTGTGACGATATCGCAAAAAAATCGCCAGAGTGGTATGGATCGAGGTTCTAAGGTAAAAAAATGAAACCACACAAATTCATTTTTTCATACCGGAACCTGGCTCCGTGACACTCTGGCGATTTTTTTGCGATATCGTCAGACATACTGGAAGACTCTGTAATTTTTACAGCAAAAAATGGCCCTTTTTTAACAAAAAAAATAATAATTTCCCCCTTTTTTGGTAAAAAATCAGCGTTGCCGGAACGTAAAAATTATTTCAAGTCGTCCGCTCGAAAGCTAGCACAAAACTACAACTTTTATGTACAGACATTTTTTTCCGTTACTTCTTGTTTCCGAGATATATTCATTTGGAAAGAAAACGGCATTTTCTTAAATGTTGAATTAAAGAAATCTGAAAAAATTCACATAAAATTCCTTTTAGTAGTACTTTGATATAACCAATTATGGGGCAGATCTGAGATAGTCGAAAAAAAGTGGCCTAATTGACGGAGAATCCCTCATATGTAGTTCTATCGTTTAACGAAAACGATTTTTTTATCGTTGTAAATGTATATCCCTTAAAGGCATCTTAAAGGTGTTTTGATCGAAATGTCGTTTTTCCAAACGGTGTACATTCTCAAAGGAAGAGTTTTCAAGCTATCTGTCTCAACTATCGATACAACATTCTTCACGCCATTCTTTATCTTGCTATGGAAGCTTTTTTTAATCATATTTTTTTAACGAAAAACTGTCGAACAACCGCCGCCATTTTGTCAATTATGATTAAAAAAAACCGCCATAGCCAGATAGCGGCTTTCATACTAATTCATGATCTTTTAACAAATTTAAGTTTCAGATAATATTTCCGGCCACAACCGTGTACGCCGTGAGGACTTTTTTTCGAAGACATTTTCCACCGTTAAAAAAATGTTAAACATGAAAATAAACCTTTAAAAATGTATTTTCTGTTCTTCATGAGTGCTTTGATTTTACGTTAAAAAATCAGACTGATTAGCGTATTTTAACCATCGAAAAAAAAATCCCGAATATCTGCTGTTTCACGACCCGTTACACTGTGATAATTCCTTAAGGGCTTCGGTGCAGAGGCGAATTCGGAGGCTCAGGGCGGATACTTACATTGATCCTCTTCGAGCTCCGTGTATTCGGACTTTGGCCACTCGTCGGGCTTCGGGAAGAGTGTGTGACGCATCGAATTGTCAGGATCGTACTCGAAACAGACGCCCGCGGTTGGATTCCATTTTGCGTGTTCCTTACCGAAGCCTTTTTTGGCGTAAGCCCTGAGTTTCAGTTCCTGGCCTTTTCTCAGCTTCACGATCAAAATTTCTGCGACCAAGAAAGTATTTGAAATAACACCTCTGTAAATCGACTATTCGAACGAAACTATTTTTCTTTCCGGTGTTCCGGAAAGATCCCCAAGAGTGGCGGCAATAGGCACTCGTTCCTAATGGCTAGGATTTGCTTGAGGCCACAGGAAAACTGTGGAAAATCGGTTTTGATGTAGATGGCCAATTTTTGCTGAGTTCAAGTATTACTATCAGGAAATCGCGTTTTTTACTGGCGGAAAGTAAGTCACGAGAATTATTATCGGAACAGCATCGTTAGAATGCAACGAAAATGACCTCTCTTTAATTACCCAAACTTCCTTATGCAGATTTGAGCTACGAATATCATGCAAACATTTTGTAGGATTCTTAGCCATTTACGACAAATTTGGAAAATAGAATTTTGGATAATAATGAGAATCAGAAATTGAAAAGAGTTTTCGTTGCAATCCAACTATGTAAACTTCAACCCTATGCATCTACCGCTGTCTTTTCGATTCGGAAAGCTTTATATTTCTGTACTTTCCGCAATTCCCTCGTACGCTCGTTGCATTTAGTTCTTAAGGGATTTCCCCCATTTCCACTCTAGGATTTTGGAAAATCGTCTTTCTTTGGCTTAAAAAATACTTTGGGGCCATAAAAACAATATGCAATTGGTCCTGTAGCGATTTTTTTTAAAGGTTTAATTATCGATTTTGCCGCAGCGCCACGGACTTTTTCCAGGCGCCTCGTACAACTTTAAACGCGTTTTTCTCGAAACCACTTTTTTCAAACTGGGAAGACGGATTACTCGAACACCTTTGCATGGATCGATTTGAAATTTTATTATTAGCTTCACAATTACATTCTCTATGGGAGTACGTAGCCGTTTTTTGATTAAATGTAAACTTTTTTTAATAAACGATTTACTGCTTATTTTTTCGGCAGAAGATCGATTTATTTCTTTCAAAGCGCGCCATTTTTTCAAAATTTGTTTGAAAAAAATGCCTATGTAGTCTCATAGCTAATAATATATAGATTATAATTTTTTTTTTGGTTTTTGTTCCAGGTGTTATACTTCACGAGAAAACCGTCCTTCTGTGAAGAAATTTGTAAAAAAAAACACGTTTTTAAAGATGGACTCTGTCGCCGTCATTTCATATGAAAATTATTAAAAAAATGTTTTTCATACTTCAGTATGTGTTAAATAAACTCTCTCAAAAGAAATCCTATTCCATTTTTCATACTACATTCTTCGTCCAATGACTAGATAATTCTATGCAAAACCTAAACGCGTTTAAATTTGTTTATTTCGGATTTGTTTCCGAGCAGCACTGATGACCGTGAATGACGTTTTTCAAACAGCGGTCTGCACAAACCATTGTATCCAACACGTTCATAAATATTTTTCAATAAAAAAATTGCAAAAGATACTAAAAACCATACTCCGTAAGGAGTTTCGGAACAATTGCCATAATATTACCACTTAAGGGGGGATTGTCTTTTTTTTCGCAAAATTTACCGCTTTTTGGGAATTTTTTTGTGAAGAAAGTATACAACGGAAAACTTGTGAAACTTGGCATATAGTTTTATTGATCTGTTTACTACATACAAAATTTTTTTAAAACAATTTCATAAAAAAATCCGCCTCCCACCCCCCTCGGCGCACGATGGTCCTTTTTTGATGGTGTGCACGATTTCTCAAAAACTATTCAACCGATTGCCTTCAAATTTGGACAGAATGCTCAGCTGACATCCTTTTATCGTTTGATGAAGCAAAAAAGCAATACGTTTAATAGTTTTTTATTTATAACAAAAAATCGATCAATTTTTTTCGAAAAATCGATACTTCAAGTTCAAAACGTCACCAAATCGTCAATTTTTTTTTCCCCTTCATCGAACGATAGCTATATGTGTCTAAAGTAAAATGCTTTTTGGGTTTTTGTTGCAGGATGAACGTGAAGGCTGTAATCGTGCACACCATCAAAAAAGGACCATCGCGCGTCGAGGGGGGTGGGAGGCGGATTTTTTGATGAAATTGTTTAAAATTTTTTTTGTATGTAGTAAACAGATCAATAAAACTATATGCTAAGTTTCACAAGTTTTCCGTTGTATACTTTGTTCACAAAAAAATTTCCAAAAAGCGGTAAATTTTGCGAAAAAAAAAGACAATCCCCCTTAATTCAAATTAATACAGTCAATCCTTTGTCATATACCGAATACATCCTCTAAATGTTAAATCGATCGTCTACACCGTTTTTTATAAAATTAACAGTAACAAAAAAACACTTTTTAACATAGGGAGGTGCTTAATTGTCATAAAGTAAAGGGAGACGAAATTGTTATACTGTGCTGAGTGATTTGACAGTTTTTCATAACATTTAACACATTTTTTCACACTATTTCGTGCGTAAAACTGTCATTCAGCAATGATCGTAGGCCCTATGTTAACCCCCCCCCCCCGGCACTCGGGGGTCAAAATGACCCCCAGCGCAACATCAAGCCAAAATAACTATTATAAATTGTTGGCGGCCAAGGCACCTGGCCTGCCTCTTAAGCGCCCTTAAGTACCCTTTGTAAGTACAGACTAGAATCTGATGTGGAGCTATTTTTTTCCCTCAAACTATTTCCCACCATGGAGCTATACTTTTCCTTAAACTATCATAACTCAAGAATATCACCCAATAATTAGATGAAAAAAAAAAAAAAAAAATGAAAATTCCATGAGTTATGTTTTTTATACATTGACCACTTACTGATTTTTTGCGCCATTTAAAAATTCGATTAAAATATAATACCGAGAATGCAACATTCTAGAATGTTCAAACTAATATCCTAAATTTTTATAAGTCATTCGGTCAACACGGCAATCGTTTGAAACTTGGCTGGGGTCATTGCGACCCCCCCCCCCCCCTGTGACCAGAGTGTTATAGCCAGAACGTGTAACCGTGAAGGATAAAAAAGTATTTTTTCAGTTGTAAATTTCATA
Organism: Ophion obscuratus; assembly: GCA_964007375.1. Classification (NCBI taxonomy): domain Eukaryota; kingdom Metazoa; phylum Arthropoda; class Insecta; order Hymenoptera; family Ichneumonidae; genus Ophion; species Ophion obscuratus. The sequence goes on along the minus strand of OZ023312.1, from coordinate 38,170,021 downwards.
TAAAAGGGGTAGACGATTGATTTCAAATTTGGAGGATAAATGCCAAAGAATTTGTTGTATAAATTTGAATCAAAAGGTGACGCTTCAACAATTCTGGGTTGTTACGCCCTATCGGCTCAGAAATACCTTGACTTTTCCAGGTTTTCCATACAGGTTTTGCCAAAATCCCAGGTTTTGCAAATGACCCAGATTAGGGTCAAATAAAGAACACTTTGTTTTCATGAAATACATATTTTCTAAAGTTAAAGACCACAACAAAGGAAATTTTCAATTCTATCCTTCTGCTGAAAAATTATGTTGAACTGGATAACATAATTTTTTTAGGATCAGATATGTAAAAATGTTAAAAATGTAAATAAAACGTTAAAAAACTGAAATTCGAAAAACAATTTAAAGATTGTAAAGTTAAAAAAATATATTAAAAGCAAATACAGAACTGATTCTTTATTATATACCGAAATCTTTATGCCGGTGACAATAAATAAAAAATAAATATAAACACTTATCTATAATAATATGGTTGTGTATCGACAGATCGATTGCAAATGTATAAAGGTTTAAAGTAAATAATTTTAGTTTTTAAAATTTTCAATATTTGGCACTGAAATCACTTTTTTTTGTATATAATGAAGAATAATATAAACATTAAAAATATACAAAAATATTTATTTTGATACTGTTCAGTTTTTGTGTGAAATCAGTTTCATTTTTCGTAATTCTTGCAAAAAGTAAATTCTGAGAATATTCCCTGATTATTCCAGGAGGGAAGAATATCCCGGACTTTTTCAGCTTTTTCCTGTTTTCCATATGCGTAACAACCGTGCAATTGTTCCGAAACTTGTTAATGTAAAACAAAGAAACATTTTTACATGCAGACGTTTACCCAGAAAAATCCAGGAAAATGCTTTTTTTTCTTCGTTAAGATTGAAAGAATAGAATGCAAAAGTTACCGTCTGTTTCCCCGTAATCGCTGGCGTCATCCTCTCTGTGCCTTGAAGTGACGGGAAGTACTCTGGGATCGCTGGATTTCAAGTCGGCGGTTGTGACATGCCTGGTTTGATCCTCGCCGCACTTAACGTCAAGGGTAAATTCGACACTGCACTCGGGACAAAAATCCGGACAGCTGCAGTCTCTTGTATACTGAATTCTGTCGACGACCTGCACAAGGAAAAGAATGATCAATCCTTTTGAAGTGAAACTGAACGATGATTGTGCTCGACAGGACGAAATCGTACCTCGTCGCTGATCAACGGAATCATGCCAATTCTGTGAGCAAGAAACTCGTCACTCAAAACCGTCGAGTTCGCTTCCAACTGAATCCAATCGATCGCCATTGTTGGTGTTTCAGCGATGAAAACTCGTCGCATACTGTTCGCGACACTGAAAAACGGAAAGGGTCGTTTCGGAAAGTGTGAAAAGTCGCTTTATACGTGCGTTGTGATATCAAGACGCGTTCCTAACCTCAATTCCGTATCTTCGACTTGAAATTTTACATTCTCCTCCGATAAATCGGTTATGTGCACCGAAGGTTGGTTAGCGTAAGGCATTTTTCTTTCTCAGTGGGAACAATTAATTATGATAATTTTGTAAAACAGCCTATTGTTTTAAATAGAGTCAACCGCACCGACGAGTATTTGCGTTCTATTTTAAAAGTGTAAACGAAAACCGGCCGTATCTTGGCCGACAGGTTGGTTAACAGCACGAAGTGTTAACACAGGAAGACTAGAGGTAAGGAGTACGAACGCCGTGTCGTCGAAACGTCCGCAAAAGCGAGGACGAGAAGGGCGGCGCTACTTTCCTACCGCACCGAAGTAAAGTCAGCAACAAACGAGTGTCGTACGATATGCAGAAAGCACCCTTTGCTACCTCATATGGAGCGATAATTTGATCCAGGGAGACTAGAGAGAAGGAGTGGACACAGTGCTTACGAAACGTCCGTAAAAACGCAGCAAACAAGGAGGTGCTGCGATCATCTGTGTCCGATCGGATAGCTCCGTCACTAGCCTCGTACACTTGGCGTGCTCTTGGTTGCTGTTGACAGCACATTCGTGATGGGGGACCTAACTGTTGCGTCTACCTCACGGTCTTACATACAGGTCTGGAAACGAAGCCAGATTTCAATGGAGTCGCGAGGCACCGTTACGAGCTTCACTTTTCATTCCGCTCGCCGTCACCGCCGTCGCTACTATCGGCGAGTACCTCCCACTCACGGTCTTCTGTGATCTCTCCCTTCGCCCCTTGCCTTGTCTTAGACCGTGCCCCGTGCCATTTATTACTCCATTTTGTTATGACAACGTTCTCGATAACCTCTGTTTGCGTCAACGAGCATTTGTAGTTTGAAAAATATTCATAAAGCTGGCGAAGGTGGACCGTTGTTTCAGGGCTTTCTAAACTGACGAACCAATAAATGTATTTGTATATTCAACATTCCATGTGTTGCGTATTTTTTTACTTTCGTCATCGAAAGAAACTCGGAATAAAATTCGAATAAAAATCCATTTCAGTCGAAAAAGGTAAGTATTTTTATTTATTTTTTAAATTTTTATATTGGTCTTCTTCCAGCCATACAGGATCTTCCCCCTTTTACAAGCCCCACTTCCATTCTCTTCCACAATCCCCCGTCCTTATTCCATAATTCTTTCTCATCTATCTCTATTCCTTCTTCGCCCCCCACGAAAAAGGTAATGTGCATTTCGGATCATCGAGAAGAGTGAGAGAGATGGACGGAAGCTGTTCTGTCCTTGTCGCACACGTACACGCCGATAGCAATGCCACGTAGTGGCGAAAATTGGAAACAAACGTGGGTTCGTTAACGGTGCCTACCCCCACCACGGTCGTTTCCAGACCTGTATGTAAGACCGTGGTCTACCTCTCCTATTTCGCTGTCTTTCTTATCGTTGCAAACTCATAATAGCAACTAATAATTAATTAAATTAAGCGGTGAACCAACAATGTAGGTACACGTATGAGCCAAATGTTTCGGTCGAAGCGTATAGTAACATCCAATGCCTATACGACGCCGTTGGTTGTTAATTGTTGACAGAGCTTGTACCCTCTATACGTCCCACACATTCGCAACTCATGCATAAATAGGTCTCATAATCGTATAGAGAGCGGCGCTGAGCTTTCTACGATCCGTCTTTCGCGAAATGATTTATATAAATTTTTAAAAAGCGTGAAAATGTCAACCCAGATGCGATACAAAGGAAAGTTTACAAAAAAAGGGCGCTTGCTAAAAGACTGAAAGCTGTGGCAGCCATGTGTCAAGCAAATGCGGCTAAACGCGATGAGAATAACCATAACCTCAACGATCAGCAACAAAAATTCGCTGTCGAAGGACGTCGGATCGTGGATTTCCAACATCTCGCCGACAGTTTAAATTGCATTCGCTGTAACAAAGGCAAATACATGCATAAATTGAACAAATTAAATTTGTTTGCAGAATAAATTTATTTCATAACCGTCTCAGAATTACTAGAACTCGGGAAAAAAACACGCTTCGAGTTCCCAGACCACGCGCCGATCAGCTTGCTGCAGCGTACACTGTTGCTATTCCGTTACAAATGGTTGGGCCCGAGTTCGGTGTGGGGAATCGGCATGACGTGATTAAGGAGGTACGGTGATGACCACGCTAGTAAACTAAGAGTCTATTTTTCGCCATAATACCGCTACGTTTTAGACATATGTGTGTGGCCTATATTTCGAGAAATATTTTTTAAGTATTGAATTTCAAGCTACTTATTATTATTATAATATGAAAACAAACGTTATAATCTACTACTCGACTTCAGTAGTACGCCATATCGTTGACGTTTAGCATCGTTGCATTTTCGATAGCTGTCATCGGTCCCACGCGCTCGGCTTATTATTTTTGGTAGCCGGTAAACATGGAGAATGAAAATAAGTACTGTAGAAGTTTATCAAGAGAGTAACAGGATTGTACCTGAAGTCCAGTTTAGAGACAAAGGTAGATTCTGTCGGACAAGAATTAGAGAGTGAAAAGATGATATTGCGAATGCAATGTCCAATCTGTCCGAAGTCAAAACATATTTCATCGATTGTTATGTTATTTTTCTCTTTCCTAATTTTCACAATATTTGCAGATATAAATACGAACGTTCATTTTATATGACGGTATTTCCATGCTGAATTTACATATAAATGCGTTGTATGCATGTCGCCAGAAAGATTGAGATGCCTTAGCTATACATAAAAGAACTTTGAGTAAATATCGACGAAAGGCCTTTTATAATCGATTAAAAAACGTACGGCTTCACACAACCATATTTTTAATTCGCGTTGAAAATATCCGATAGAAGAATCAAATTTGCGCGGGTATCCGGCGTTGCCACACTTCGAGCAAGATGGCTGCGGTTACGTCACGAGACGTCTCTCTCGCCGAATACTTCAGTTTTTCGCGACTTTATTTCTAAATTTATTGCTTATTTCTGCGGTGAGCTTTCCAATTCAAGTTGCCTTATTGATCACAACGAACCAACGAATGCAACCGTCAGTTTTTTTTACGCGTGTCTTGGCTCCAAGTAGCACAAAAAAATCGATATATGAGAGGACAGGCACATTTTGTCGTTTACGTGTGACTAATTGACCAACTTTAACAATTAATAACTCGGAAACTGTACGGTAAATCTCGCGGAAACTCTGCATACGCATGGACAAAGCTCTCGACAATGTTATTTTAAAAAATCGGGCTTTTATCTTGGACTCGCTCCAATCACCGTACCTCCTTAAAAATGAGTCTAAACGCAGAGCACACAACACATCGAAATCAAATTCTTTTATTATTTGTGCGCATGCGTTAAGTTTGGACTATTATAATTATTTGAGACGTTATCGTCAGGAGAGCTGCTAGTGGCACAATCTGGAACTATTGAAGGTCGGACTTTTTAAGACGCTGGAACTACGTATCAGAGATTAGTAGGGAGATGTACAACGCTCCCCTTTTCGGCGTGCCTCGTAAATGGCGCTAAATCGCGGCGGCGATTTCGGGAGTATGATTTCGTGATCATCGCCTCTGTCGAGGTTGCAGATTCCCTTGTAGCCGCGCGAGTCCGTGATCACCGCTCAAGTTGGTATCGCAGTCAGCGTGAACACGAATGGGTAGCTGGTGGGGGAAAAGTCTCTGCCCCTCGCAAATCGCGCTCGCTCGACAGGCGAGCGGAGCGAGGTTTTCCGTCCGATCGAGCTCGACATATATGTGTGGTCGTACTGAGGATTGAAATATGCATTAAATGAATTTCAAAGTGAAAAACATGTATCGAGATCACTGTTTTCTCTCGTTTGCCCGTTTAAGCCGAAAATGCGGGTTAAAAAAAATTAACAACGAGCCGCGTTGAAAAATAAAACGCCGAAACGACCGTGGAAGGTTCAAAAAGAAATCTTGAGCATTTGCCGCGATCGTTTCGACATTTTTTTTCAACAGTAAACATTATGGATAAGGGTGTATCATAAATGTTTCTCTATCTGCAATGAGCGTCGTGGCTGAGTTGGCAGCGTGACGGATTAAGGATGCTTACGGTCCGTGTCCAATCCCCGGTGAACCAACTTTTTTTTTCTTCGTTTTATATTCAGAAAATTTCGAATATAATTTTATATTCGAAATTTTATATTCCGAAAATTTCGAACTTCTGCTATTCTCGCTTCTCGCTTTAGCTATTCTCGCCTGTTCAGGTATTATTTATGATATTTAATTCGTATATGCTTAATACAAAAAACAAGACATTGCTACCGGGGATCAGTGCAGCCAGATCGCGCGTAAAAGTTACCCCCTCTCTAATCTCTTACGCGCCCATCACACAATCATAGTAGCGCGGGTCCGTAGTGAGCGACGCTTGGACATCTTCGGAAAGAGCCGAGCACGGTCGAAGTTTTCCGACCGCGTCTTCGGCAGGTACACCAACGCATGGACGCTGAGCACGTACATGTGCGGCCAAGCCGAAACGAAGGCTTCGAGGGAAAAAGCAATCTGAGCACGACTCGCGCGTGACGTCACCCGACGGCACGTGCAAGGCTTTTGGATGATTTTAATACTTATTTAGCTCTTGATTCTCTGCGTTATTAATGTATACAAAAAAATGTATCGCGCACTCTGATCGCTTATTTTTTTAGTTTATACTCTAATTTAAATATAATCATAAATCTAAATTACAACTTATTTATCTTATATAAAATTGTTTACGTTTTACTCACACCCGTCCTTACGTCAAATAAATTATAGTTCATAAAAGTAAGCGGAAATATATTTATATTCGTATTATTATATTAATTCTCATGCTTTCATCAAGCGATAAAGCATTATCCCCAAAAACAAGCCAATCATCCATCCGGCCGCGAATCATAAGTATCAGAAAGTGCACATATTCTACAAGCGATGAGATGGTCCCGTTGGTAGCGTTCCTGGCTTCGGTCCGCAGGGGCTCGTGGTGCAAATTTTTCTCCAAATTTTTCATAATTTCTCATATTTTAGTCATATTTGAGATTTTCGGAGAAAAAAATGATTTAAAACAGATTCAAGTTCTGGTCTATTTCCCAGAAACACATTTTTTTCACTGAACATTCATGATTTCTCATTTTTTTCCCGGAAATTTCTCTTTTTCCTATGACCTGAGTGAACGGCTGCGGAGATATTCGGAGAGAAGTTAAAGATGAAAAGAAATGAGATTTTCGTAAAAAAACTGATTATTATTTTTTTTCCGGAAATTTTCCTTTTTCATATTACCTGAGTGAAAGGCTGCGAAGATATTCGGAGAAAATTTAAAGATGAAAAACATGAGATTTTCGTAAAAAAAAACTTGTTCTTATTTTTTTTCCGGAACTTTTTCTTTTTCCTATTGAGTGAAAGGCTGCGGAGATATTCGGAGAAAAGTTATAGATGAAAAAAAATGAGATTTTCGTAAAAAAAACTTATTACATTTTTTTATCCCTCATAATTCTGAGAAATAATGAATTTCCGAAATTTTTGCAAACATTATTTTCCTTAAGGGGTAACACCACTGTAACGGCCTGCCATGAAGCGTTTTAGACAAATAATACTTGGGGTAATTATTAAGCATATATTGAAGTATATTGCAAAAAAAAATGTACGGGAAAATATTACAAAATGGCGACACTGCAGCAAATTCTTTCGAGGCAAGTTGAACTTAAGGTGCTCTGCGGCACGTAGTATAACTTGTGCCAATTTTAATCTGGACAAAATATTTTTTTTATTATATCTAGATGACTGTAGCTAGTGAACCACGTAGGGGATTTTAGAAATATTGATTTTTGAGTAGTTGCCGAGTATTTGACTAAAAATGTTCATTGAGACTTAATAAAACAAAATTCTTTTTTTTTTTTAGATTAAAATTGGCACAGTTATACTACGTGCCGCAGAGGTTCGACATGCTTCGGAAGAATTGCTGCAGTGTCGCCATTTTGTAATATTTTCGGATAAAAATTTCTAGCAATATACTTAAGTATATGCTCAATAAATACCGCAAGTATTATTTGTTTATCAAATTTCCTTCGCCAAAAAAAATATCTAAAAAATACGCTTCCTGTAAGGCCGTTACAGTGGTGTTACCCCTTACAGTCTTCATATAATTTCCGAGACTTTCCCGTGATTGTAATAAAAATGATGAAATATTGGGAAACATTCGGGGAAACTCGGATGTTTGCGTATAAATAATTGTCCGCAAAACTCCGAATTCTTCATATTTGTTCTAATTCATAGAACAATTCTGAAAAAATCGAAGTTTTTTGGAAAAAAAATTGCACTAGGGGCGCGGGATCGTTCCCCGCGCTCAGTGCTTTTATTAAAGTTATTATTACTATTAATTCTTATTTGATTAGTTATTTTTATTAGTTATCATCGTTATTTTAATTAGTTATCTTTTATTGTGAAAAAATTTATCGCGCACTCTGACCGCTTATTTTATTAGTTTGTACGTTAATTTAAATAAAATAATAAATCTAAATTACAACTTATTTATTTTCTAAAAAATTGTTTGCGCATTACTCACACCCGTCCCTATGCCAAATAAATTGTAATTCATAAAAGTAAGCAGAAATTTATTTATATTCATATTATTATATTAATTCTCATATACTTTCATCAAGCGATGAAGCGTTATGATAATCCTTTATTGCTTGATGATAGTATATGAAAGTAGTATATGAAAGAAGCAGTAGCGTAGCATGGTTTTTTGCCGCCCGGGGCTAACCCTAAATTTGCCGCCCCCCACCCCTATAGAGGGGGCCATGGCCCCCTCTGCCCCCCCCCCCAAGCTACGCCACTGGAAAGAAGTATATAGTATATGAGCGTAAGTATATGAAAGTATTTGAGTAGTTATTGAATGAATATAATATTACGAATATAAATATATTTCCGCTCATATACTTTCATCAAGCGATAAAGCATTATCATAATGCTTTATCGCTTGATGAAAGTATATGAGAATAAATATAATAATACGAATATATTTCCGCTTACTTTTATGAATTACAATTTTTTTGGCATAGGGACGGGTGTGAGTAAAGCGCAAAATTTTTTTTCAGAAGTAAAATATGTTGTAATTTAGATTTATTATTATATTTAAATTAACATATAAACTAATAAAATAAGCGGTCAGAGTGCGCGATAAGTTTTTCAACACTAAAAGATAACTAATTAAAATAATAATGATAACTACAACCGATGTGTTGGTCTAGTGGTTAGCGTACCTGCCTCTGAAATCAACACATCGGGAGGTCGCGGGTTCGAATCACCGTCTCGTAGTTTCGTCGAGAAATAAAAACACAGGCGTGACGTAGCTCCAGTTGTACACAGATGTCGCGCACACGGACCGGTACGCGTGTGTGTCGGATGGGTATGGCTTGTAGCCTGTGAGCTATTTCTCGACGAAACGCGACTAGCTCCGAGGCTGGGAAGCGAACTCGTGACCGGCTGTATTGGTATAGGTTTTCCGCAGTTTCCCTATACCCATGACAGAAATGTCATGATGAATATAATACAGAGGGGGAAGTCGGCTGCGGCCGCAATGGGGAGGGGGGATGATGGAGAGAAAGAACAAGTGTAGAGCGGTGGACATATAAGTGGAGCCTTGTAAAAAGCCGAAAAGGCTGTGCAATTAAAACTTGAAATTATTATTAATAATGATAAGTAATAAAAATAACCAATCAAATAAGAATTAATAGTAATAATAATTTTTAAAAAAGCACTGAGCGCGGGAAACGACCCCGCACCCCACGTGCAAATTTTTTTCCGAAAAACTCCGATTTTTTCCGGAAAATGTTTCCGATTTTTCCGAATTTTGCTATGAATTGGAACAAATATGAAGAATTCGGAGTTTTGCGGACAATTATTTTTGCGCAAACATCCGAGTTTCTCCGAATGTTTCCCAATATTTCATCATTTTTATTACAATCACGGGAAAGTCTCGGAAATTATATGAAGACTTTAAGGGGTAACACCACTTTAACGGCTTTACAGGAAGCGTATTTTTTGATATTTTTTTTGCGGAAGACAATGTGATAAACAAATAATACTTGCGGTATTGATTAAGCATATATTTAAGTATATAGCTATAAATTTTTCATCCGAAAATACTACAAAATGGCGACACTGCAGCAATTCTTCCGAAGCATGTCGAACCTCTGCGGCACGCAGTATAACTGTGCCAATTTTAATAAAAAAAGAAAAATTTTGTTTTATTAAATCTACATGAGTGTATCTACTGAACCACGTAGGGGATTTTCGATAAGTTAATTAAAACAATATTTATTAAAAAATAACCGTCTTAAAAATAAATTGAACATTTTTAGTCAAATACTCGGCAATTACTCAAAAATCAATATTTCTAAAATCCCCTACGTGGTTCACTAGCTACACTCATCTAGATTTATTTATTTTTAAATTATTTTATTCCGATTAAAATTGGTACAAAAAAATACTGCGTGTCGCAGAGCACCTTAAGTTCAACATGCCTCGGAAGAATTTGCTGCAGTGTCGCCATTTTGTAATATTTTCCCATAATTTTTTTTGCAATATACTTCAATATATGCTTAATAATTACCCCAAGTATTATTTGTGTAAAACGCTTCGTGGCAGGCCGTTACAGTGGTATTACTCCTTAAGGAAAACAATATTTGCAAAAATTTCGGAAATTCTTTATTTCTCAGAATTATGAGGGATAAAAAAATGTAATAAGTTTTTTTATGAAAGTCTCATTTTTTCATCTATAACTTTTCTCCAAATATTTCCGCAGCCGTTCACTCAATAGGAAAAAGAAAAAGTTCCGGAAAAAATTAAGAACCAGTTTTTTTTACGAAAATCTCATTTTTTCTAATCTTTAAATTTTCTCCGAATATCTAGGCAGCCGTTTACTCAGGTAATAGGAAAAAGGAAAATTTCCGGAAAAAAAAATAATAATCTTTTTTTTTTTACGAAAATCTCATTTCTTTTCCTTTTTAACTTTTCTCCGAATATCTCCGCAGCCGTTCACTCAGGTCATAGGAAAAAGAGAAATTTCCGGGAAAAAAATGAGAGATCATGAATTTTCAGTGAAAAAAATGTGTTTTTGGGAAATAGACCAGAACTTGAATCTGTTTTAAATCATTTTTTTCTCCGAAAATCTCAAATATGACGAAAATATGAGACATTATGAAAAATTTGGAGAAAAATTTGCACTACGGGCCCCTGCGGACCGAAGCCAGGAACGCTACCAACGGGACCATCTCATCGCTTGTAGAATATGTGCCCTTTCTGGTACTTACGATTCGCGGCCGGATGGATGATTGGCTTGTTTTTGGGGATAATGCTTTACCGAATTGATGAAAGTATGAAAATTAATATAATAATACGAATATAAATATATTTCCGCTTACTTTTATGAATTATAATTTATTTGGCATAAGGACGGGTGTGAGTAAAGTGTAAACAATTTTATATAAGATAAATAAGTTGTAATTTAAATTTATTATTATATTTAAATCAACGTATAAACTAAAAAAATAAGCGATCAGAGTGCGCGATACATTTTTTTGTACACATTAATAACACAGAGAATCAAGAGCTAAAAAGCATTGAAATCATCTAAAAGCCTCGCGCGTGACGTCACCCGACGGCACGCGCGAGTCTTGCTCAGATTGCTTTTTCCCTCGAAGCCTTCGTTTCGGCTTGGCCGCACATGTACGTGCTCAGCGTCCATGCGTTGGTACAGCTGCCGAAGGCGCGGTCAGGAAACTTCGACCGTGCTCGGCTCTTTCCGAAAATGTCCGAGCGTCGCTCGCTTACGGACACGCGCTACTATGATTGTGTGATGGGCGCGTAAGTCTTGTTTTTTTTATTAAGCATATACGAATTAAATATCATAAATAATGCCTGAACAGGCGAGAATAGCTAAAGCGAGAGTAAGTTCGAAATTTTCTGAATATAAAATGAAGAAAAAAAAAGTTGGTTCACCGGGGATTGGACCCGGACCGTAAGCATCCTTAATCCGTCACGCTGCCAACTCAGCCACGACGCTCATTGCAGATAAAGAAACATTTCTGATACACCCTTATCCATAATGTTTACTGTTGAAAAAAAATGTCGAAACGATCGCGGCAAAGGCTCAAGATTTCTTTTTGAACCTTCCACGGTCGTTTCGGCGTTTTATTTTTCAACGCGGTTCGTCGTTAATTTTTTTTAACCCGCATTTTCGGCATAAACAGGCAACTGAGAGAAAACAATGATCTCGATACATGTTTTTCACTTTGAAATTCATTTAATGCATATTCCAATCCTCAGTGCGACCACACATATATGTCGAGCTCGATCGGACGGAAAACCTCGCTCCGCTCGCCTGTCGAGCGAGCGCGATTTGCGAGGGGCAGAGACTTTTCCCCCACCAGCTACCCATTCGTGTTCACGCTGACTGCGATACCAACTTGAGCGGTGATCACGGACTCGCGCGGCTACAAGGGAATCTGCAACCTCGACAGAGGCGATGATCACGAAATCATACTCCCGAAATCGCCGCCGCGATTTAGCGCCATTTACGAGGCACGCCAAAAAGGGGAGCGTTGTACATCTCCCTACTAATCTCTGTACGTATTGGCCTATGCTGTGTCCACTCCTCTCTAGCCTCCCTGATTTGATCAAATGAATTGTAAAGGCAGTGCCGTACGATATGCCAAAGGACCCTTTGCTACTTCATACGGAGCGATCATTTCATAAAATTAATTGTCCAACCAGTTGGTCAAGGCAATTTCTATATAGATAGATACAATTCTTATATATAGATTGTTTTGGAGAATACCGAAATACAAAAATTAAGTCAATGTTTTTTTTTGTTGCGGAAGCAGTAGCAAACAAAATTTATTTATAGACACAAGGAAATTCATAAGAAATTTGCATCCAGACAAAATTTTTACAGATTATCACACATCATATTTACACATTATGACACGCTGTACAGATAAAGAATAATAACGAAATACAGAAATTAAGTCAATGTTTTTTTTTCGTTGCGGAAACCGTAACAAACAACATTTATTTATAGACACAAGAAAATTCATGAGAATTTTGAATTCAAACAAAAGATTATAAATTATCACACCTCATATTTGCATATTATGACACGCTGTACAGAAAAAGAATAATAACAAAATACAGAATTAATTCAATATAATTTTTTTTGGTTACGGAGACCGTAACAAACAAAGTTTATTTATAGACACAAGAAAAATCATAAGAGTTTTGCATCCAGACAAATTTTCACAAATTATCACACATTATATTCACACATTGTGATACGCTGTACAGATAAATCGATCTTACAGTTTTTATTTTTTCGTATTGCCTTCCATTTTAATTTTCCTTGCGAGAAATAGATAATGGTTTATCACTCTCTTCGTGAGCTCTTCATTGTGTGCTTGGCATCCCACGTACTGCAATTTTTTCATGTCCGAAACTTTGTCGAGAAATTAATGGAGGGTGTTGATTTTAACGTCAGTTCTCGATCGATCGCTGCATTCCAAGCTTGTCTCGCGTTCAGGCACTGAAAGCAACAATTCAAACAATATTACCAGCTTTTCCTTAATTTGAGTTTCTATGAAAATGGAAAATCGATATTTCACCCACTCACTTCCCATGTTCACACCTCAAAAATAAACATTTTGTTTATTTTCGAGACATGAGACAAAACGCGCAAGATATAAAACGTGCAATTTATGAAAAAAATCCATATATTGCACGTTTTGTCTCGTCGACGGGACACTTGCTCCGTGTCTCGCGTTTGTGATAATTTTTATTTCACTCGGTACGATTATGGTCCGATAAAACGAAATCATCCTTTTTATGAATAAGTACTATTTTTCTTACCTAAGATTAATTGTTTTCGCCGCAGATCACTAAATATATTTTATACCGACATACAATTATTTTTTTTTTACATCTAACACAATTCGCAAAATAGGTTAGCCCGAACACGCTTTATGTGAACACGAGCGACGAGCGGGAATCACATGACACATGACATCGGTTGTGTTTTTGTCGCTTAGTTCACTTCTATTCGGTGCGGTCATGCACTGGCGACGCAAGCCGTGAAAACACTAACTACTAAAATTCACAGTTTCACGGACGCTTTTGGATCGGGCTCGCCACAGGCGTTCGTGCTCCTTACCTCTAGGTCTTCCTGTGTTAACAGCACGGTCTTACATACAGGTCTTGCAACGAAGGTGGTGGGGGTGGTACGCTTAATGTCGGCAATAAGCTTTGGCTTATAGCCACAAGAGCGGCGCTGCGAACTTGTCATAGCGGCTAGACAAGTAAAGACATAAATAAAAAAAGATAAAATCAACTTACCTCTGCGATAACTCGACCGTTTAAGTCATGTTTTACCCACTTTCTTAGAATGTATCGTTGGAGAAAATGTTTCTCACACACGAATTGCGAAGGCATGAGCTGAGAAATTCCTGGAATTGCAGTGATCCATTTTTGACGACGTTCGATATTCGACGGAACCCGAAACACCGAACGTTTTTCCTTTACTAACTGACGTCCAGTATCACACGTTGGAACCGCACACGGATTAGTCGTCATTATTATGTAAAAATCCGCACGATATCACCGTCATAAAAAAACACGTGATTTTTTTAATAACGGTTATGTAAAACTTTATAGTAGCCGATTAAGTGAGGTTGTGTTGCCACATGCGTCTTCCGCTGTTTCGACTATGATTTGATTGAAGCGATGCGAGCGGCGGTCAAGGAAATTAACGAGCCGACAGTAAGACGACCACCCCCACCACCAATATTTGATTCAGTTGCAAGACCTGTATGTAAGACCGTGGTTAACAGCACGGTCTTACAGGTCTGGAAACTCCAGTGGTGGGGGTAGATCGCTTACTGAAGACATTTTTAATTATGCAGTGGCCACTAGCGGCGCTGCGATAGGATTACCCCACGGTTTGACAACGGCGGTAGTGGGGGCAGGCACCCTTAGCGGTTCTGTTTTTTATTCCGATTTCTGCCGGTTGGTGCGTGACGGCAAGGGGAAGTAGTGGTGCGACGAAGAGAGAAATAGCTCTTCTGTCCTTTTCCCTCCTGAACGGCATTCGCCGTTTGCCCTCACTTAATTTACCGTACTGTCGTGTAAACTGCATAATATACGAAACCATTACAAAAAATGTGTTGATTAAAAAAAAGATGACTACTTTCATCTAAAAAAACGGAAAACTTTTTGAATACATTCATTCATACCAGCACATATTACGACCATTTACATCCTTTTTTCTCTAATGTCTCACAATACATCGTTCTTCGAAATGTTTTTCGCACACGTACTGAGACTCTTTCAGTCCCGGAATAGCATCGAGCCATTTTTTGTATCGTTCGACATTTCTGAGCACGCGAAACACGGAGCATTTCTGCATACAATTTTTGTACCCCGTTTTACAATTGCGAACTGCGCAACCCTTAGCCATTTCGCATTTTTTTCGCAAACACTGCCAAAAAAAATGCACACTTATGCGTAAAAACACGATGAAAAATGTATCACGTTAAATCGCGTAGAACCTCCTGGTACATAGTCGCAAATAAAGGTTATTTCGACACTCGCGCCACAAAAACATACGTAAACACCTTGTGCCCATTCGCCGATAAGAGGCAAGGGGGAAACTACTTCCCCTTGCTAGTAGCGACGCGTAGCGGCGCCTAGTGAATCGAAAAGTGAAGCCGATAAGCGTGCCTACCCCCACCACGAAAATTTAGCTTCGTTGCAAGACCTGTATGTAAGACCATGTCTTACACACAGGTCTGGAAACTCCGGCGTTTTTGCATGGTGGAAAGTGTCGTTCGCCTATCAACAAAACCAAAAACTGCAAAAACAATGTTTTTTGAACAACAAACTGGCCAAACTGACAAATCAATAAAAACGGTGCCTCTTAAACATGCACAATGCGTTCATTTCTTTTTTTATTCCTCTTCCATTATATTTAATGTCAGGTTCTTATTAACATTGTTAAAAAAGCAAAAGCAAAAATAAAAGTTGTAGAAACAAACAAGCAATGCAATATACTAAGTATAAACATTAATTATAAGGAACAAAATTTAGTCCGCACAAATTTGATCATACCCCATCTACTCAAATGACGAAAGACCAAATAAAAATGCTACAGCAGATCGAACATACGAGAAATACAGTCTACTGAAATAATTATCTTCATTCTGCCCGGGGCTCAGGAGTGAAAAAATACTCAATCATTTTCCATTTATATCTCTCTGACAAATATTGGGTCTTTTTGGTTTGGGTACGCTTTTTTACAGTTCTTACGCCTTTTGACGACTTTCGACTGTTCGGGTATGTTTATTTCGAAAAATCTGCGCCTTTGCACAGCAGTTCGGACCTGCGTTTGATTGGCTAACCTCTACCTATCAGCGCTTCGGGTGACAGAAGCGAGAACTGCCTGTTTGCCTCATTATCTGAGTGACTCCCCACCCTAGGAGTTTCCAGACCTGTATGTAAGACCGTGGGTTACCCGCATTTCAATGGTGGAAGTTTCACAGGACTTGACGTCCCGTTTCGCAAAAAACCTACCACAATTTATTAACAAAGAAATGTCGCGAGGTGTAATTCTCCGATTTCGACGAAACTTTGCATGTTTGTAGAATGGGTATAAAAATAGGCGACACGTATTTTTGTTTATATCTGCGGAACCCGATCTTTAAGGGTCGAAACGCACACTGAGAAAAAGAAATCGTTGAATGTGCAAAATGCAGTTTGTTATCTCGAAATTTTGTTGTTTTAACAGTTGTTCAGACATGCTAAATAAGCTACCTTGTTAGCCAATCTATCTTGTTAGCAACTTTGCATGTTTGTAGAATGGGTATAAAAATAGGCGACACGTATTTTTGTTTATATCTGCGGAACCCGATCTTTAAGGGTCGAAACGCACACTGAGAAAAAGAAATCGTTGAATGTGCAAAATGCATTTTGTTATCTCGAAATTTTGTTGTTTTAACAGTTGTTCAGACATGCTAAATAAACTACCTTGTTAGCAACTTTGTTATGCCAATCAAAAATCAGGTTGAACGTATTTAAAGATACATTTTGTTAAACCAACTGAATTTTGGTTGGATGAACGAATTTTTTTTTTCAGTGCACCCTCTAAAATAGAGTTTTTTTTTCAGTTTTCGTCGATAACGTTTTAACGATACAAGATAAGAAAAAAATTTGAATGAATTTATTTTTCCGTGGACTATAGGCCTCCGAAGTAATATGGGTGTTGCACTCCTCTTTATCCCATAAAATAATTAAACAGAAGGGTTTCTCTTTTAACAAAATATATCTTTATTCAGTCTGTGTTCTTTGTTCTATCGTATTGCGGTTTAACGTGTAGCTTTGTAGAGATCTTTTGAACGACTGACTCAGGGAGACTAGAGAGAAGGAGTGGACACACAATGCTTACGAAACGTCCGCAAAAACGCAGAAAACAAGGAGGCGCTGCGATCGTATTTGTCCGCTCTCGGTTGCTGTTGACAGCACATTCGTGGTGGGGGACCTAACTGTTGCGTCTACCTCTCCTATTTCGCTGTCTTTCTTATCGTTGCAAACTCATAATAGCAACTAATAATTAATTAAATTAAGCGGTGAACCCACTGAATAAACCGCCAAAACGAATATAAACCCCAAGCGTAGTTACATCTTAAATAATGGAAACCTACATCTTATTATTATGGACATGATAGTTCCGTGGGTAGCGCGCTGGGATAATACACGAGGATACCGGTGTTCAAATCTTCGTCGTGGAACTTTTTTTTTCTTACAAACTTTTTTCCCCTCATACAATTATTGTATGCATGAATTCTGTATTTTATTTTTCACTTATATCGTGAAAATAATAAATCGAAAACGTCTTGGAACGGTAAACAGCGAGGTTGAATTTTTAATTTTTATCTTTATTTCTTATATACGCATATGAACGTTTCTGATATCTTGCAACGATTCTATTGAGAAATAATACCATTAATCAGAATTAATCAGAATTGAGAAGCAAACAAAACAGAAAAAATACCCAATGAAGATGGAACCAACGGAAGAGAGAACAGCTCGAAAAAAATGCAGAATCCACGTTGCCACACTCTTTGGTTACCTTTACGTTTGCGGAGGATGAGATAGCTCGACGTTGTTACAAACCATCGAGGTTTGCGATCCAAAAACTGGCCCATGAGTACAGAACAAACAATACAACAAGGACTATTTTTCAAGTGTCTCGTATTTTTTTATTTTATTTTTATCACAGTAATAAATAATAAAAAAAAGGCTTTAGGATAAACTGACGTGTAGCCCACACCAGAATGGACAGCATTGATCTCATTTCATAATCTTCTTTTTTCTTTCGTCTTCATTATTTTTTTTTAAATTATATTATAAAAAATATTATTATTATTATTATTCCTAGCTGTAATGAATATACCTGTCAGCCATGAGAAGAAAATAAAAAGTAATTTATATATTTCATTGTCGATCACATTTCATAGGCTCAAAATTCCTGGTGACTCGTTTGCAGGTCGATCGCATCGGCCAGTTGCTTAATAGCTGCGGTCTGTGTGACCAGTACGATTTTTTGTTTCATTCAGAGCGTCTCGGCGCGATTAGACAATGGAAATCAAGAAATAAGCAGCCAAGCGAAATACTCGATAGAGATGGGACCAACGGAAGAGAGTACAGCTCGACGAATCACTGCCACGATCTGCGGCAGCGTCTTGCTCGCGGAACATAACCGACCGAAAAGAAATCCAATAATTATTAATCTCCAAAATTAATTAGAATTGAGAGACAAAATCAGAAGAAACGCGTGTGTCACGAGGACGGTTTCCAAGTAACGATAATGAGACGGACGAAGTGGAAGCAGACGTCGATGTCGACGTTTCTGAAGTAGTCGCGCTTGAGGGGCAGCGTCAGGGCCGATATCGTGAGCGAGCCACTCTCCTGTTTTTCTGAGGAACCTGGCACGTCCGGCCTGAGCGTTCCCTCCACCTTTAGACGTTGAATCTCGTTGAGAGCGGCTTGTGTGAGCTAGAAAAAAACGGGAAATTAAAGTGATAGAATGACAAGATAATCAGAGTAGAATAGAAATTGAAAAATTCAAGAAGAAAGGGGAAAAAAACGTACTTGCTACGAGCAACAGTCTCTCTTTTTCAACTTGTTCCCGTGACCCGGTAAATTCGATGCTTGACCCTTGTCGTAGACAACAAGGTCAGAAGGTAGGTAATTTAATGCCAGACATCATGGCGAAAAATTTGAGCAACAACATTGGGGAGCATTGGCATTGCCACGTATCACAATGAATCTATTTCAAAGTACTCCCTGGAACATATGAAAAAGATCATCAATAAATTAGATTGTTTTCTTTTTTCACTATTGGATTTTTAATATTTGCTGATTATTAGATCTTTTTTCTCATCCGATTCTAGGAAAAACTCTTACCTTGAATTTTTGATGCCAAGAAACCTAAAGTTTCGCATTTTTGCACAATCTTTTAGTTTTGGTGCGCTTTTCATTCTCATTTGCATTGTACGAATGCGTCAAAAAGTTCGCGCATAACTACGTAAAAATCGATTACTTTGCGCATAGTTTCAGTGGAGTGATAGGTACATCCGATTACTGGTAGAGTCGTTATTTCCGAAATCCGCTCCAAAATTCTGTGAATAGAATCGATCTGGATACCGAATTTACCGATGACATCCAAAACGGCTGATTCCATGAATTCGGTCAAACGGAGTAACGCTCCACTGGGTTGAATCAATCCTCCAAACCGTTCTAGCAAATTTATTGCTGTTTCGTGTGAATTCTCGTCTCCTTCGCCTGATTTCAAAGTCTTGATGCACTCCTGACATTTCAGCTTCTTCATCATCGCCCGTACTACAAAACCAGCTATGTACGTTTGTACTTCTGGGCTGGTTCGCGTCACATCGTACGTGTGATCATGAACGCTGTCGTTCCAAGTTGATCAGCTCATGGCAAGGGACTCTTCGTAATTATGGTCACGCTGGTGGCTCTCCACGGGGACTTCATCGGTACATGCTTTTTCAAGCATATTATCGATGGCTGCCAACCACTCGCACCGAGGTTTAACCGCAGTGGCCAACGAATCTTTCGTCTGCATGAGGCTTTCCATCAATTCAGATCCACTAACATTAGATCCTCTCGGCGGTTTCACCAAGGAGTAACTGCAAAGCAGTCGGAATGCTTGGGCGAAAAATTTTGGATCGGGATGATCATTGCTACCGCCTGCATTCCGCATCATGCCGAAAAATCTCTGCAAAAAAAGATGATACTTAATTGCACGAATCTCCGCTAACCAAGAAAAGGATTACTGTAAAACTATTGCTGCATCAATACAAGCATAATTTTCTTCGAATAGGGACTCTATTTTTCAGTAATGCATTTCAAAATAAATACAGATGAACTATTTAGTTGTAAAAAATAAAACATGCAACCTGCCTCCAAAGCATCTTGATTTAAACGTGCCGTCATGACGTGCCGTCATGACGTGCCGTCATGACCGTCATGTACTCGAAATTGGACTCGAGGTGGAGGGCATCCATTATTTCGAGGGTTGCTCCCAAGGTAACTTTCAAACCTTTCATAGTACTTGATGAAACAGGTATCTCTATACTTGGTAGAGAATTCTCCCAATTCTTCAAATATTGAACGAAGCTTGAAATTGCCTAGTTTTTATGGCAGGCACAACGAGCAAATAGTTATTGGTGCAAAACATCAGGACCAGCAAAATAAAACAAGCAATTAATACATGTACACAAAAAAGTAGCGGTGCTTAGAATAAAAGGAAATAGAAACATAATGCAGTTTTTCCAAACACTCAGTGTAGGGAAATTGTAGACAAAGCACCAAAGAATTTTTGGATGGAAAACATCATGTTATACTGCGACCGCAATATTACAAAAGGATCAGAACCTCCAGTCGGGATCACTTCAACCAGGAATTCAGGGTGCGGTTAATTAAAAATTCGTGCAGTGAAAGAAAACCAAATAAAAAGGCTGAAAACCATGATCACAAACAATGCGGCAAGCAAAAACATGAACGGCGGTTATTTCGTTACCAACGTGAAGATGGACAATATTTCCAGTCTCCTGGTAAAATTGAACGACAGCGAGGGGAATATTTAGCCGCGGAACTGCTTGGCATCAACCTCAATTCCTGTAGTAAAGCTAGAAAGACGAAAAACCTAGAAATTGCGCCGATTAAAAATCCAACGAAGACGTGCGGAACGATCATCAAGTGTTGAACTGTAAACCTGCAAAACGCTGAAAAGAATTTTCTATTACAAAATTTTATAAAAAATATGCGATGATCTTGACGGTGTATTGTGTGTGCATTGCGGATGTTCTGCGCCACGAACGACATATCACGAACTTGTAATATTTGACTCTGAAATTGAAATCTTTCGAACTATCGAAGAACCGATTTGGTGTAGAGAAATCAAAAAACGTGGCGCCGGTTTGGGTTGCGATTCGACATTGCATTATCGTCGCGCTCTTCTAAATCCTCGACAGCGCATTAGAGTGGGCAGAACTTTTGTTAACCAATAAATATTCTGATACAATCATAAGTAGATTGCGATTCGCTATAGTCGAATGATGCGCGAGTAAATATCACTGAGACATCATTGTGTTGCGCATGAGTTAAGTCATTGCGAATATACTTAAAAATGTGACACAAATTATAAGACGTTGTCAAAAAAAGTGTGTAACGATCATATAACTCTGCACGTGGTTAAGGGGTTAGACCACTCTGGAGCGCGACAAATCAAAGCATTATTTGGGAATTTTTTTTTCTCTACTAATAAAGCGATGGAAAATTCACTTTAGGGCTGTATTAAGTACATAATAAGGTATATACAGATATTTTTTTTAAATAAAAAATACAAAATGTCGTCATAACGCGTTTTTCTCGAAACCATGTCTTTCAAACTGGTGGGCAGGATAACTTGTGCAATTTTTGTCCCATCGACTCAAAATTTTAACTGCAGCTTCTTAGATACATTATCTAAAGCGATACAGACGATTTTTACGATCGGATAAAAATTGCGGTTTTCATGAAAAAATTAAAGTCGTTGTCTTTAGAATTTTTTTGTCTTCTTTCAAACTGCTGCCATTTTGCGAAAAATCAATATATAACAATAATTTTGTGTAGCGCTTCAGATAATATATCTAAGAAGCTACAGTTCTAATTTTAATCCGATTGGATAAAAGTTGCACGAGTTATGCTGCCCATCAGTTTGAAAAACATAGTTTCGAGAAAAACGCGTTCTGACTCCATTTTGTGTTTTTTAATTAAAAAAAAATACCTGCATATACCTTCTTATGTACTTAATGAAGCCCTAAAATAAATGGATGCTCGCTTTATTAGCAGAAAAAAAATCCCAAAGATT
Organism: Ophion obscuratus; assembly: GCA_964007375.1. Taxonomy (NCBI): domain Eukaryota; kingdom Metazoa; phylum Arthropoda; class Insecta; order Hymenoptera; family Ichneumonidae; genus Ophion; species Ophion obscuratus. Next base: position 38,148,086 of record OZ023312.1, on the reverse strand, counting down.
GTCTTGATTTTTTCCGCTCCAGAGGGGTCCAACCCCTTAAGTGTGATTGATTAGAAATATATCTTAAAGAATCGTTAGTAGCGAGCATTGCATGGGATACCTTTCTTTGTGGACACTTCTCTGATGGACGGAGCGCAATTTGCGGAGTCCGCGACATCATGGCGGTAATTAAATCGTCGACTCTTTTGCAAAAACTCCTGGTGGATTTTGAGTCCTTCAACTGTGGATCGGAAGTTTCGTACATCTGCATAGCAGCTTGAATGCAAGGCGAGAACAACTGAAAATATTTCGTGCATGTTCGTTAGTTTATCTATAGCCTGTAGTACTTTCTTTTCATGCAAGTGACAATTATATGTATATGCAGGGTGGTCGGAACAAAAGGTTATCAACCCCGCTTATAGCATCGCAATTCTACGCACTCGCCTGTGAATAAACGCGGTCTATATGTGTATGTATAGCTAATAACATGTAGTATTTAAATATATAAAAATATATAATAACTATTATTGCCCATAGCTATCACAGTCATTGCATTCTTTTTTTATTGAATACAATTTACCTGGAATGCTAGCGGCACGTTCATATTCTGATATCCAATCGGATTCAGGTGCGCTGGCGTTAAGTGATATGCCAATTTTGAATTGGGTTTAGCGAAGTTCTCGCATCGTAAAAGCGCTTCCCAGGGCGCTTTTTTGACCTCTCCTTCTGGCGTCTAGAAAGAAAATAGTGGTCATACAGATTGCGGGCTGAAGACACATTTTTGTGCTTTCATTGCAAGTGGGCTATTAGTTTTCGAATTTCGTACCTTAAAAAAAGAATTCTTGATCACCCCAGTTCGGAAACATTTCAGCAAATGAGGAAAATCTGAAATCATCCACAGCCGCTTTTTTTCGTTGCAAGAATGTTCGCAACTGAATTTGGTGTCGTTAATGCCGAAAATGTTCCACACACCACGATTCCATTGTGCGCCGTCCGTTGTTACCGCGTCTACATGGAATCCGGAATTGGATAGTAGAACCACACACTCCAAAATGAGCTTGTGGAGCACCGCACTTGTGACCGAATCCTTGCTGAGGAAACACGCCCAAGCTTGGACCCATTTGCCTCGAAATGGTTGGTACATGAAAACGAGTGCGTGATCTGCTCTCGTATTTTTCGCGTTCTCTGGAGTATGCTTTCCGAGGTCAACGAAACCACCGAACTGCATTGTTTGTCGATCGAAAGAAATCCCTTCACTCAGCTTCATTTCATCGACTAGGAGAACACCTGAAGATCAAATAGCTGACTTTTATTTTTGCTCTTATCTTAAAAATATGTAATTTGTGTTTGAAATCAAACCAACTCCTCAAACCGTGGATAATTGTACAATACCGAGCGTGCACAATAAAGGACTGCGAGGGAAAAGAATTAAATTGAGGACAGCCCCTGCTATAAACAACGGTTTCAAGAGCATAGTCAAATGTAAAAGGATCTCTGAAAATGGAACGAATGATTATGAAGAGCATAAAGCGGAAAAATGCTGTACACAACTATAAGAATAAACCGTACTACTGTCGATTCACAAAAATATCATAAATTAATCATGCCTCGTTTTGAAGCATTGTCCATCCGTTCTGCTTTTCCCTTCAAGCACTCGAAAACGGACTGGTGAAACCCATAGGTTGACGCGCTGATTTTTTGAATATATCTATTCAACGTTTTTCGAGCGGGTAGCGGCAAAATTTCTCTGTCGCGAAGGTGCTTGTACAACGAGGCATTTTTAATTCGCATCAATAGACATTCATACGTCCATTGAGTCATGTACCGACGCCTGTTGCCAGTCTTAACCTTCGCGGCTTCGAAACAAGCTCGCACTGCCTGCCGTTGCCTTTCCGGAAGGCTGGCGATTTTTTCTTCAAGAGTATGCTCCTTTATTGCGCAACATTTTTTTTGCAGCCGAGCAACATTTGCCGTCAAATTTGCAGCCTATTAAGAAATGAAATTTATATGGCATTAGTTTTATGTCAATTCATAAAGCAAAATCAGTTGAAAATGTAGAAATCAGCAAGTTTGCCAACCTTGTCAAGCAAAGAATACGTAAGATTTAAACTGTTCACATTAGCTTTTTTGGCAACCGAATACATTTCCGTCGGGCTAATTCTGCAGCAACTTTAGAAGCTGCCTATTTTTCTTCCAGTTTTTTTTGTTTCCGTGGTTGTAACAGCTTCTTCCGAAGTTGTTGACAGAGCAAGCACCTCGGGTTTCTCTGATTCCGCTTGTATTCTTCATCGGGTTCGAGAATACCTCCGCATCGACGATCAAACCTACATAAAAAAAATAGATTCAACATTTACTTCTGTACCGGAAAGTACGGTAAGAGTTTGTTCCGGAACGTAGGAATGCAGAAATGCAAAAATACCTTTCGCTTTCGATGCCTGTCTCGGTGCAAATAGTAAAATTTTTCATCGTCTTCATGTATCCAATTACATCAGCAAGAGAGATAATAGTATCCAAGAGAATGACGGCACCGGTATTCAGATGAAGCTGGAAACACATATATTATTATTACGAAAATGTATACTATGAACGAGTACGGAATTTTCTATGGAGGCTGTGACATAAATACATTTAATGACATATCTGGAGAAAGGACGAGGTGTTGACGAACTGAAAAATCGCCGGCAGTGTAATTGGTGAAGAAAATATCAGATCCTTTCTGACACCAGGCCCAGCCTTCCGGTAAATACGCTGCACTTAGTTCCCGCTGAATATTGACAACTGAGGCTCCCCGGCTATCCTGTCGATCGTGCTGAGCGATCTCATTGTCGAACAATGCTCCCTGCGTAGGCTCGCATTCCATGACGTAATCGTCATTAAATATGACACTATCGCTATTAACCCTTCCTTCATGTTCTATACACTCGACAAGTGTTCTTGAAGTGCTCGTACACTCCGGTGCACACAACACGTTCTAGAATATTAAATTTGAAAGAAAAGAAAGCAAAGAAAATAAAAGCGAGAATAAATCAAATCCTGTGTGAATTGGAAATAAAGCTACATATTAGAAAATTTCCGTAATCTTTTGGCACAGTATACATTTATTAAATGTAACGCAATGAACGTGCATTCGGATTTATTTGCACATGCGGGCGCACGTGCACACATATATGCATACGCACACGTTCGTGCAAGGACACCCAAAAGAATATCAATTCTTCGCACACAAGAATAGAAAACGGACCGTGCTTACCTTACGATGTTCCGTCAGGTGATTCTGGACTGCATCTTGACCCGATGATACAGCATCTCATTGATTTAATAAAATAGCATCTGGACCCAATGGTACGGCATCTTCTTCTAGTAGCCAATGGATTCACGGAATGGTGCTTATTGTACCATCGACTAATCGCAGTGTGTCGTTCTTCCGTATATGTTTTTCCAGAAAATGGAGCTCGCAAACAGACTGCTTAATATCCAGACTGCATCCGAGACTTTTCTTCCAGGCGGTGAGCCTGTCTTTACACTACGTTGGAAATTTTTCACAAACAATTGCAATTGCACTAAAAAATATATCAGTAGTGATTCAAAAGGGCTTATATTTCCTATTTTCCATTCAGCTTATTTTATTTAAAAGTCAGTTGCTCGGCAGATTCACAATCTTGAACCTCTTCATAGGCCAGCAAAATTGGGTAGTTTCCAATTAGAAGACACGGTGCCACACATTGCAGCACCCTGGGTAATTGTTAATGCAAATGATGGCACAACACGCAGCATGGACTCAGCTATTTGCTGTGTCCACAAGTCTGGCACAGTGCAGTAGATATTTGGAACATTCAGAGCAGCGCACCATGCCGCACAGTACCATAGCGTGCTGTCATTGGAAAATACCCATTGCATAACAGAAATTGCCATATTTAAGTCATGATGCTCCCACATGTTTAGATATTTAAAACAATTTTTATTTACCTTAGGCACCGTGAACAGTGAAAGCTGCCGCAACCCTGACTTTTTCTGCTGAGTATAATCCTTATACCTCCCGGTACTGCAACCTGGGATGGAACAAATCCTCCCCATTCTAAGAAAAGAAAAACAGAACACAAATATAGCCTTTACTGTCATGGATTGGAAATATGTTTCAGAAAAGGGTATTCAGTTGATTTATTTTTTTCACCGATGCGAATGAAAGTTTGAAAAAAACGCGCTATGCAGACAATATTACTCGTTATGTGGCTTGTAAATGCAACTGCACTGGAGAAAAAAAGGAACTTGTCAAAGAATTGTGGTTGTAATTGCAAGAAAAATAACTTATAAATTACGCTCAATTTTATGCTTATTACTGCAGGGAGAATGGAGTGTAAAGGTTATGTTTCTCATTATCTGAGCTAAATGCAAGAAAAAATAAACTGAAGGCTAACCCTAATCACGATTGATTGAGAGGAATATTGAAAATAATCCTACCTGGGGCTTTGAAGAAACCAATTTCGTGAAGATTTTCTCAATATTACAAACCACAATAATATTAAAAATGAGTCGCAAAGTGGAACACAAAGACACATCGAAATCAAATTCTTTTATTATTTGTGCGCATGCGTTAAGTTTGGACTATTATAATTATTTGAGACGTTCTCGTCAGGAGAGCTGCTAGTGGCACAATCTGGAACTATTGCAAGTCGGATTTTTCAAGACGCTGGAACTACGTATTGGCCTATGCTGTGTCCACTCCTTCTCTCTAGTCTCCCTGGACTGACTCTACACCACATATGTAGCGTGTCCATGGGAAACCTTTTTCCCTAGACGTCCCAGCACCGTGGCGTTAGCGTTTGCTTCCGCCGGCGCTGCTGTGCACCTCCTTGGACAAGTTGTCCGGTCGGTAACATAGGTGCACGCTGTGACGAAGCCGCCACAGTAACTTTCGTGGTGGCGCCCCGTAACGGCTGCCGGTGGCAAAACTTGGATTGGCGCATGGCGGTTAAGTCAAACCGGCACAAACACGAAAGAGCTAGGCAAGAAGACTAAAGGTAAGGAGTACGAACGCAGTGTTGAAGAAACGGTCATGGAAATCCAGATGAGAAGGGTGGCGCTGCTCTCCACCGAACCGAATTGAAATCAGGAACGAACCAGTGTCGTACAATATGCAGAAAGCACACTTTGCTACTTCATATGCAGCGATATGTAAAAACAGTGCCGTACGATATGCAAAAAGCACCCTTTGCTTCTTCATATGGAACGGTAATTTGATCAAATTGTGAAACCAGTTGGTGCAGGAAATTTCTATATATTAGATAGATAGAAGTTTTATATATATAATATAGATTGTTTTGGAGAATAATAACGAAATGCGGAAATTTAGTTAATGTTTCTTTTCATTGCAGAAGCAGGAACAAACAAAATTTTTTATAGACCCAATAAAATTCATGAGAATTTTGAATCCAGACAAAACTTTTACAAATAACCAGACATCATGATACCCTGTACAGATAAAGAATAATAATAAAATACAGAAACTAAGGCAATGTTTTTTTTCGCTGAGGAAGCAGTAACAAACAAAATTCATTTATAGACATAAGAATTTTGAATCTAGACAAAACTTCTATAAATTATCACTCATTATGATACGCTGTACAGATAAAGAATAATAACGAAATACACAAATTAAGTCAATGTTTTTTTACCGTTGCAGAAGTAGTAACAAACCAAATTTATTTCTAGATACACGAAAATTCATGAGAATTTTGAATCCAGACAAAACTTTCACAAATGATTGCACATCATATTCACACATTATAATACGCTGTACAGATAAATAATAATAACGCAATACAGAAATGAAGTCAATATATTTTTGTTTTCGTTGCGGAAGCACTAACAAACAAAATTCATTTATAAACACAAGAAAATTCATAAGAATTTTGAATCAAGACAAAACTTTTACAAATTATCACACATCACATTCACATGTTATGATATACTGTACAGATAAATTGATCTCACAGATTTAAATTTTTCCGCTAGATCGTGCTAGAAAGGGTCCTCCCACGACAAGATAATAGTTTATGACTCTGACAAAATTCATAATAATTTTGAATCTAGACAAAACCTCTACAAATTATCACACTATATGATACGCTGTACAGACAAAGAATAACAACTAAATACAGAAATTAAGTCAATATGTTTCTTTCGTTGCGGAAGCGGTAACAAACAAAATTTATTTCTAGATACAAGAAAATTCATGAGATTTTTGAATCCAGATAAAGCTTTTACAAATGATCACACGTCATATTCACATATTATATATGCTGTACAGCTAAAGAATAATAACAAAATACAGAAATGAAGTCAATATGGTTTTTTTTGTTGTGGAAGCAGTAACTAACAAAATGCATAAATGCACTTTGCCAAAATTGATAAGAATTTTCAATCACGACTGAGGTTTTGCAAATTATCACACATCATATTCCCACCGATGATAGGCTGTACAGATAGGGAATTATAACGAAGTACATAAATTAATACAATACATTTTTTTTTCATTGCGGAACCAGTAACTAACAAAATGCATTTATGGACACAAGAAAATTGATACGAATTTTAAATCACATTATATTCACACTGATGATACGCTGTACAGATAGAGAATAATAACGAAATAAAGAAATTAAGACAATATTTTTTCTTCGTTGTGGATGCAGTAACAGAATTTATTTATAGACACAAGAACATTCATAAGAATTTTTTAATCCAGATAAAAGTTTTACAAATTATCACACATCATATTCCCATATTATGATACTATACGTTGCACAGATAAAAAATAATAACGAAACACCGAAATTAAGTCGATATGTTTTCTTATCGTTGCGGAAGCAGTAACAAACAAAATTTATTTATAAACATCAGACAATACATAACACTCCTTCGATAGTTTTCGCCGCAATCACGATAAATATATTTTACACCGAGACACAATTATTTTTTATTAATCGCGAAATTCGTTAGTCCGCACGGTCCGCACACGCTTTATTCCAACATGGATGACAAGCGAGAATCATCGATGGGGGATGGTGTCGGTTGCGTTCTTGTCGCTCAGTTCATTTCGGTTCGGTGATGAGCAGCGATGCACGCGGTGAAACCACCAACCACTAATAACTGGATTTCCGTGGACACTTTTGGATCGTGATCGCCGTAAGCGTTCGTACTCCTTAGCTCTAGTCTTCTTGGAGCTAGGCTTGAGCAAGCATCATCGATTGGACACCTGATTTAAATGGCGACCGGCATGCTGCACTAGCAGACGAAAACCAATCCAAGTTTTGCCAAAACTCGCCGCAAGGGTGCGCCACAAGAGTTACTTCGGAGGCCTATACATTGGAGATGAGAACGATGCAGATAACAACAAATTTCATATTGATTATTGCAAAAATGCAATTTTTTCAAACGTATCTCCGAGAATCTTCAATCGTTTAGGATGTAAATTTGCATACATATAGAGGATGCAAAAGTAGCGGATCCGTATTTTTTCTTTTTCTGATATCTCATAATTAAGGACTTGAAACTGCCCTTCGATTTTTTAGCTAAGAGCATCTATAATCGGCTAGCATTTTTGCATTCCGGGTTAAACTAACGTCAATATAAGTTCGTTTTATAACGCCATTGCATATTTGAAAATTCCACCCCGCCCCTCACCGCCCCTTTCACGAAAGGCAAACGTTCAAAGTTCTTACCATGCGGCATGGACGAAAATTTGCAGAAATGAAAATAGGTTACAATGAAAGTACAATCAGTCAATATAGTCGATACAACTTTTCTCGTTTTGGCGGAACACCACTTTTAAGGGGTCAACGCACCCTTAAAAACTTTATTCTTTCCGTAACCCTTGAATGGGCCGGGATAAAAATAAAGTTTAAAGGAAAAAAAATGTTGTTTGGACTACTAGACGTTCTTGATGATAATGATCGATGAATACAAAATTTGCTTGTTCTGCTGTGGCGGAGTTTTGGATATCGATTATCCAACTCTAATTGCAAAAGCTCCCAGGATCCTCATTCCCTTTGAGACACCGTATCTATGCGACGCAGGATTTTCAGCGGTTGCTGTGATAAAGAGCAAATATCGCTCAACAATCAATGTGGAGCAACAAATAAGAGTAGCTGTATCAAGCCTTGTTTTGTGATTCAAAAAAATCTATCATGATCATCAGGCTCACCCGCCACAGTGACTAACTTACCATTGAAGGTTTTTCCCGATTTTTTCTCGTATTTTTCTGTCAATTAAAATGTATAAGTGAGTTTTAAAAATGGGTAGTACTTATTTCTGTACCTGATTAACATCATTGTACAGATATTGAATGCAGTTTGAGCGTATGATCTGACTTGGGCGCCGTGAAAATACTAAATCTGTAAAAGGGCCGCGAGCCGGAATAGTTTAGGAACCCCTGCCATAACGTATCTGTCTTGGGGGGGGGGGGGAAATAGAATATTGAAAGAAAATATGATAAAATTATAATAAATAAAAAGGAGCAAAGTATGTTCAATATTATCATTTCAATTAGGGCCTGGTAAATGTTATCTCTCCATCTCTAAATAATTATCTCTCTCCGCGACGCCCAGTTTGGAAACCTTTGGGTTCGGTTGAGGGATTGATTGTGCTCGCCAGCAACGTTGCCACCTGTACGAACCATACGTTCGAATGTTATTACGCGAGCATGCGTATATACAGACTTTCCAAATGCTGCCATACGAGAAGACCGCTCTTAAAGTTGTCAATTAATTAGATGTAATTTTCCATCTGTTAAGGAGTAAGATATTCTACGTATGTAGTTTGCAAGTAGGTAAATTAAGGAGGGGAGGTAGGTGTTTCAGTGTGAAAAAAATACTTTCTTGCGAATTTTTTTCATCTATATGAATAGAGTAAATTTATTGAAACCTTTTGTACATTGTTAAGTGTCGTTTCAAGAACATTCCGTGAAATTTGTACGCGAAAATATCCACAACACGCCGGGGCCGCATTTTTCTCGAAACCACTTTTTCAAAGTCCGTGTTCACTGCCATTTGAAAACTACATGACCGATTTATTTCAAACTAGGTACACACTTTCTACATATAAAATACCTCTCCCCAATGGTTAGCTTGAGATTTTTTTTACATTGAGGGGATTTTACACCCCCAAAATGGCGGAATTTTTCGTGAAAAATAGCACTTTTCACTTTACGTGACCATCCAAAATTTAGAAATAAAAAAAAATTATCAAAGACCGTTGGGGGAGGATTTGATGATACTTTGACTAAATTTAAATGGTACTTGATTTCAGGTAATTTCTAGCTGAGATACAGTGAATACACAAATCGTGTTTTTCCAAAGGCGTTCTTGGCTTGTTTGTGGATATTTTTGCATACAAGTGTCACGGAATGTTCTAGAAATGACACTTAACAATGTACAAAAGGTTTCAATAAATTTACTCTATCCATATAGATGAAAAAAATCGCAAAAAAGTATTTTTTTTTCATATTGAAACCCCTACCCTCTCCTTAATCACTTTCGTGAAAATTATTGCTCATTTAAAAACCTGAACGTATGTTTGCTTTTCAATGTCTCGCATTTAAAGGGGTTACCCCCACTTGCGATTTTGAAAAAATCGATTTTTTTTAATTGTATTTTTTTGAAGTATAAGTATCTGAGAATATGTCCTGAAAATTTCAAGTCGATCCGAACAAAATTGACTGAGATATGAGCGTTGAAAGAGAAGAATCCGTTGTGTAAACGACCGGAAATTGCAACTTTAAACGCGTTTTTCTCAAAATGGCATTTCTGAAGTCGGTGACCAAGATTACTCGAACACTAATGAACCGATCTTCTTGAAATTTTGCAGGCTTATTTAATACATAAAAATGTAGTCTTTAGTCGTTCAATTTTTTTTTCGAAAAAAATTGCCGTTTTATAGCCAAAAAACGGCCGTTTTTTTTTTTGTTAAAATCGAACCATTAACTTTGATTGTCCGCCATTTTGTGAAAAATGAATGTTTTTTAAAATCCTTCGATTAAAGACTAGTTTATACTTATATTTCACTAAATCCACCCGCATTTTTTTTTCAGATGATCCAATTCGCCGCAATGTTGGTCACCGCAAACCGTGTATATAAAAACATTATTTCATTGACGGCCATTTGCCAGTAAACAATGTAATATTTTTCAATAAAAAAATTACTGAAAGTTCTTCAAGATGTGTTCTTTAAGATGGTATATTGATCGATTAAAAAAGTTTTGTAGTTTTCTTTAAAAAAATTCATGAAAAAGGCCTTTTTTGCGCTTCAAGTGGGGGTAACGCCTTAAAAGGCGAGACATTAAATGCATTTTAAAACTACCTTTTAAAACAAGCGAAGGAATAATGCAATCGCCTTTAACTGCCATTTTTCTGTATGACTCCCATATATCGTTATCTGGAAAAGTCTTAAATAAATGATAACCAAGTGCTTTTCTGTATACATCCGGGAACATTATGATCTACTGCAGGAATTATTGAGAGAGCGAGTAGTTTTCTTTCAAAGATATTTTATTGCAAAGGTATTCCAAAATTAAGTTCGAGTATCTGAGTATTCGTAACCGTGATGGTGGAAGTATTTATGAGACTCGCTCGTTCGATATATTGATATGATAATTTTGTTGGCACGTATCGCACCGCGAACAGTATATTTCAAAAGAATCGTACTTATTATGGAAAATGAAGTTATGTGCGTAACACCAACAAAACGCGTATAATAAAATAAGATTGGATGCGCGGGGTCTCTGAAATTGTCCAAAGTCCAAACGAGCCATACACAACGATATCACGTGTAATAGTGTAGGGTTTTTGTCGCGCACAAACAAAAAAAAATATTTCGTTAATTGACGATTGGGCGCTTCTCATTCATACGCTTTGGATGACTCGGGACAATTTTTGGTGCGCTCTATTCTGTGATAGGCAGAACGACCCCACCGACTTAGCAGTATAATTAATGCAATTCAGCTGAAGAAGAAAAAAACAAACAAACACTAATGGACAAGGCACTATAGATAATCGCGTATACACGAGCGGAAGACGAGAACGAGGCTATTTTCGAAGATCACCAGGGTGTCTCCGCCTCTTTCGATTGATATCGTTAACTGCCACAAATGTATAGAAATGAGAATAGATAATAATTAAATGACAAAAGACAGCTATGGAAAAATATTAAAAACGCTTTGCGACATCGACCGCGCGGTACTTTGCGCCTACACTCGACATTTTCTTCGCGATTTCACTGAACAATCGAAGTTCGTCAGTGAAGAACTCGCTGTCTTGCAAATAATCGTCGCAGTCGGTCGCCTCGCTGCCCACGGATGTGTCGTGATACTCGGAATCTCGTCAAAGGACAATCTATAGTTGTGGTCGTTGTCCATTCTGCAAAAGAGATGGTCAAACTAGTTGGTGGCCTAAATCCCTGGGGAACAATTTCTGGGTAGATTACTCGATTTGGATTTGGATTACTCGATTGATGGAACGGAGTGCAGTTTTCTTTTTTTTTTAATGGGTAACTGTAAAAATGACGAACGCTCGCAACTCAAATTGAAGAGGAGGATACAACATATAATGCGGGAACCCCCAATTGATGACAGAACTGCTAGTCAAACTTTAATCATGTTATTCTCGAAACTGTTTCTCGAAACGGTATACAAGATTTCTCGACATCTAATGTAAGGATTGACTTGAAATTTGGTACACTTAATCCGTGTTATAGTAGTTTAGTCTTGAACGACGTTTTTCTTCGTAACATTTTTCTTCATTAATCATTAACAATAATGTCATTTTTCATCGGAAAATTGCAAAAAAAAAATTTTTTTTCAAATTACGATAACACGATAAAAAAAAAGGCCGATTAAGTATTTTATTGATTTTCTCGATCACTTATTAATTTTGAGAAAAAAATCAGTTTTTTCTCTGTCAGATCAACCGGATGGCCAAATCAAGTACACCGTTGAGCCGCTCATGTTTAAGGGACGGGTTTGCACTTTTGAAAAATCGATTTTTTTTTGTTTGCCTTTTCTTATAGTTAAACATTTCAAGAATATAATCCCAAAATTTCAAGTCAATCAGAGCAAAACTCTCGAAGTTATTGACTATTTAGTCCCGCTCCTCTAACACTGTAGCTCCGACTTCTCTAAACTTCAAAAGCGTTTTTCGCGAAAACTACATGACCGATTTATTTCAAACTCGGTACACACTTTCTACATATAAAATACCTCCCCCCAACGGTTAGTTTGAGATTTTTTTTACATTGAGGGGGTTTTCCACCCCTAAAATGGCGGAATTTTTCGTGAAAAATACCACTTTTCGCTTTAAATGACCACCAAAAATTTAGAAATGAAAAAAAAAAAATTATCAAAGACCGTTGGCAGGAGGATTTGATGATACTTTGACTAAATTTTAATGGTACTTGATTTCAGATAATTTCTAGCTGAGATACAGTGAACACCGCAAATCGTGTTTTTCTAAAGGCGTTCGGCTTGTTTGTGGATATTGAAGTGACAATTAACAATGTACAAAAGGTTTCAACAAATTTACTCTATCCATATAGATGAAAAAAATTCGCAAAAAAGTGTTTTTTTTTTCACGCTGAAACCGCTACCCTCTCGTTGAAGGTCCTTCACAAGATGCTTCACAACTTCATTAATTATTAATGCTTTTTAATGAAATTTGGTACACAACTTCGTTAATGTACGTACAAATAAATTTCCAAACGATTTTTCAATCTTGTTCATTTTTATAATATAATAATATAACCCTGACTTTCCGGTGATCACTGTAGCCTAACACCTTAATAACGCATGTTGGAAACCTCCACGATTTGCTTCTACGTAATTTTTTTCCATTAAATATTATTTCCTTTTTGCGAGGGCCTTAAAGCAAAATAATCGTTTTGTTCGAACTGTATCTGTTTGAACGACACCAACTGGCAATCGATAATACTCTATGTGGGCCAAAAAAATGTAATTTACTAAATTTCGCGAATTCAAAAGATGAATTTTTAAAATAATATCTGAGCCAGTTCTGAACGGATTCTCACTATGTTAAATCTCGACAGTCCTTTGCAAAAATTCTTCCTGTGATAAGAATTCAAGTAAAATTGGAAGGTGAATAATAAGGCTCTGAATGAAAAGAAGAAAGCTTCTCACTTGTTGCTGAGTACCAATCCGGCCAGTACCTCCTACAAATCGACTTGATCAAACTCGTGGAGGTCCGAGTCGCCTTCGTCAACAATACCAGCGTCGCTCATCCCCGTTATCCAAACGTAATGGACAAAATTGCCCTGGCCAGACGGACCAGCCTCGCTCAAGTCGGCATTCCAATCGTGAAGGTTCGAGTTACCTTCGTCAAGGACACTGGCGTCTCTCATCTCGGCCGTCGAATCGTAGTGGTCGAAATTGCCTTCGTCGAGCGAACCGGCCTCGCTCGAGTCAGCATTCCAATCGTCGAGGTCCGAGTCTTCTCTGTCAAGGAGACCAGCGTCTCTCATCTCGGCCGTCGAATCGTTGTCGTCATAGTTGCCTTCGGCGAGGAGCTCATCGTTTTCCATCTCAGCCATCACTTCGTCAAGAAGATCAGCGTCGCTCATCACAGCAATGCGACTGAAGTAGTCCAAGTCGCTTTGGTCGAGGAGGCCAGCCTCGCCGAATGTGGCCTTGATTTCCTCCACGAGTATGTCTTCGGTGGTGAGGTCCTCCGCGTCAGAACCATGCGTGTCTTCCTCCCCGTCGGAACCATAATAGTCTTCCTCTGACGAGAGCATACTGTCAAGTGAGACAATAATTTTGGGTGAGTTTATTCGTGGTACAAGGGTATGCGATCGATCATTGGAGCGCTGCTGAATTGTTTTTACTTCCTCAGCGGGAACAATTCTTTGTAAAAGTGTTTTTTTTTAACCTTTGTTCTAGATAAAATCGGCGCGCCGACGTATATTTTCATTCGATTTTACAAATGTAACCGAAAGCGGCCGTATCAGCGACAGGCTGGCCAACAGCCACCGATATGCGGATCGAAAGATTCCCCAATTTATCTGGTCGACGCAGGTATTCTATTGCCCCCACTTTTCGCGGCTAATTTGACGATGGAAACACCACCGTAAACTTAGCCGGACGACTTTAACTTCTCAACGTTTTGTCTTTCCTAATCTTTTGGTGATCGTTTGGTGGTGATTGGTAGCCTAATAGAAAAGTTTGGTGGTCGAGCGTTTCGTTATAATTAAATGAGATTTTTTTCCGTAAAGTTGGTCGGACCTTTATTATTTATCACGCAATCCACAAAATGCCACGCTTAATCGATGCAGAATCGTTTTGTGGTCACTAATATGCGAATCCCAGCGTTTGGTAGTTAATTTATTAGCTATCCCGATCGAAAAACCATCTACGAGTAGGCGTATACGATAGCGGGCCGTAATTGGTCATTGATGGATCCAATGGAATACGGTGCAGTGATATTTCAATTTCTTTGTTTTTTTTTCATCGATCTCGTTCTAATAAGTCTTAAACGGAAGATAATCGTTTGGCAGTGATTTGTAGCTTAATTAAAACCTTTGGTAGTTAATTCCTCAATTACGTTAATGGAAAAACTATCTACGGTTAGACACAGGCGATAAAGAGCTGTAGTTGGGTGCTGAGGATGCCGGATTCCAACGGAATCCGGCGTAGTGATATTTCAATTTCTTTATGTATTTTCACCGATCTCGTTCTAATAAGACTCATACGGAAGATAATCACTTGGAAGTGATTGGTGGCTTAATTAAGGGGAAGGTCGGGGTTTCAGCGTGAAAAAACACTTTTTTGCGAATTTCATCTCTATGGAAAGAGTAAATTTATTGAAACCTTTTGTACATTGTTAAGTGTCATTTCAGAACATTCCGTGAAATTTGTACGCGAAAATATCCACAAACAAGCCGGTGACAAAGCTTTTCCAAGAACGCCTCTGGAAAAACACGATTTGCGGTGTTCACTTTATCTCAGCTAGAAATTATCTGAAATCAAGTACCATTAAACTTTAGTCAAAGTATCATCAAATCCTCCCTCCAACGGTCTTTGATAATTTTTTTTTTCATTTCTAAATTTTTGGCGGTCATGTAAAGTGAAAAGTGCTATTTTTCACGAAAAATTCCGCCATTTTGGGGGTGGAAAACCCCCAAAATCTCAAACTAACCATTGGGGGGGGGGGGGTATTCTATATGTAGAAAGTGTGTACCAAGTTTGAAATAAATTGGTCATGTAGTTTTCAAATGGCAGTGAACACGGACTTTGAAAAAGTGGTCTTGAGAAAAACGCGACACCGGCTTGTTTGTGGATATTTTCGGGTACAAATTTCACGGAATGTTCTTGAAATGGCACTTAACAATGTACAAAAGGCTTCAATAAATTTACTCTATCCATGTAGATGAAAAATCGCAAGAAAGTGTTTTTTTTCACGCTGAAACCCCTACCCTCCCCTTAAAACATTTGGTAGTTAATTCCTTAAGAGGGAATGACACCTTATCGCGGTCGGTATGGTAGAACAGTTATAGATTCCCAAAAATCTCTGAAACGGCTCTTCAGATCCCGTCGAAACTTTGCCAAACGACGTCAAATAGATAGACGAATACCTGTCTGCCCTTCAAGTTTTCTGAATTTGAGAAAAAAAAAACTAAATTGGCTTATGATAAGCGAATCTACATTTTTTTTCTCAAATTCAGAAAATTTGAGGGGTTGACAGCTATTCGTCTATGTATTTGACGTCGTTTGGCAAAGTTTCGACGGGATCTGAAGAGCCGTTTCAGAGATTTTTGGGAATCTATAATTGTTCTACCATACCGACCGCGATAAGGTGTCATTCCCTCTTAATTACGCCGATTGAAAAACCATCTACGCTTAGACGCAGACGATAGAGGGCTGTAGTCGGCTGCTGATGGATCCAACGGATTACGGCGCAGTGATCTTCAGTTTGAAACTTACTAGAACGAAATCGGCGGAGAAAACCTAAAGAAATTGATATATCACTGCTCCCTATTCCATTGGATACAGCCAACTACGGCCCTCTATCACCTCCGTTTAAACATAGATGGTCTTTCGATCGGCACAATTGTAGAACCAACTACCAAATATTATAATTCACCTAACAATCACTACCAAACGATTGTCTTCCGTTTCAGACCTATTAGAACGAGATCGGTGAATAAAACCTAAAGAAATTGATATATCACTGCCCCACTGTATTCCGTTACAATTTTCAGCCGCCAACTACAGCTCTCTATCGCCTGCGTCTAAGCGTAGTTTTGCGGCCCACGCAATTAAGAAATTAGCTACCTAACCTTATAATTAAACGTCCAATCACTACTAAACGTTTATCTTCCGATTGAGACTTATTGGAACGAAATCAGTGAAAAAAGCTTTATATTCCGTTGGATTCATCAGCAGCCAACTACAGCCCTCTATCCCTTCGTGTAAACATAGATGGTTTTTCGATTGGTGTTATTAAGGAATTAACTACCAAACGTTTTAATTAAGCTACCAATTACTACCAAACGATTATCTTCCGTTTGAGACTAATTAGAACGAGATCGGTGAAAAAAAACAAAGAAATTCAAATATCACTGCGTCGTATTCCGTTGGATCCATCAGCAGCCCTCTATTATCTGCGTCTAAACATAGATGGCATTTCGATCGGCGTGATTGAGGAATTAACTACCAAACGTTTTAATTAAGCTACCTATCACTACCAAACGATTAACTTCCATACGAGACTTATTGGGACGAGAGCAGTGAAGAAAAACAAAGAGATTGAACTATCACTGCGCCGTATTCTCTTGGATCCATCGTTGACAAATTACGGCCCTCTATCGTATGCGCCTAAACGTAGATGGTTTTTCGATTCGGATAACTAATGAATTAACTACCAAACGCTGGGATTTGCATATTTGTGACCACCAAACGATTCTGCATCAAATAAGCGTGGCATTTTAGGCATTGCGTTATTAAAGAGAAACGGTCCGGTCAACTTTACGGAAAAAAAACGTCATTTAATATCAACAAAACGGTCGACCACCAAATTTTTTTATTGGGCTACAAGTCACCGCCAAACAATTATAAAAATAAAAACAAAACCCTGGGAAGTTGAAATCGTCTGGTTAAATTTATGGACGTCCCAAGCTGCCACACACAGCGCCCCGCTGTGTCAAAGCATCTCAATCGTCGTTTACGTTACCAGTCCTGCATCGTTTGAAAGTGTTTTGCCGTTGCGTCCATAATTGTCTCTCTGAGCGTTGACATTCGAGTGTATCTCAAATGAGAAGAAAGATTCATCCAATTCGCTTAAGCATAAATAATTAATAAGACCGGCCTGAGCAATGAGCAACTTCCAAGATAGGTACAAGCAAAAGCGCGGCGGCCCGAACGATGCGGCAACAGGCCGTGACGTGGGCGCGCCAACAAGACGAACGTCGAGACACAAGCGCGCTAAAACTTTTCCGCGAAATCGCGATCTCTCCCCAAGTCCGCAACTACAATGTACGTTCAGGCACGAGCGTGCCGGAAAATCAAATTTTTCCAGTTGCTCTTTTCCCCCACTACATCTTCCTTCAGAGTACCTGGAAGACTTGGTGGTACCTGGAAAGAAATCGAGTTAGATTCACAGACCAACGCAACCACATCTCAGCCGGCCACGAGCGAAGACATCACTGTAGTCGACACACTTACATTTTTGGATTCGCCGAGTCCAGTGATATATTCCCCCTATGTGATATCGTTATATCCCCATTATTCTTAATACTGTAAATTAACGAAATATTTTCCATAAATCCTCAAAATGGACTGAAAAAATTGTCAATATTTACATTCCCAGTTTATTTTTCCACTAAAGGATTGTTTTGCTTTTTTAAGTAAAATGACAAAAAAGCATACCAAGTACATACCATTAAAACGAACGGTCTTTTTCGTGTATCTTCGAATCTTACTGGGCACTTCGCTATGGCATTCGATGTCAAAGATTTTGCTCAACTCCGATAAACTTCTCTGTCGTGGGATCGGCGGATCATTATTCTCCTTAGCTGGAATCGAGTCCGACAATTTTTTCCCGTGTTGATGACGACTTTGTACTCCGTCGTGCGCGCTTTTTCGGCGTTCTCACAGATACAGTTCTACAGATACTTTTGTGGTCATCGAGGGGTAGGCTCCGCTCGTCGAAGCGTATCTCGGTGGCGTCTGCGAGATAATGATTTCCGGGAACGCGAAGCTCGTGTCGGCGATGGATTCGTTCCCAAAATCCAGAAGCTTTTCGATTCCTCTGTTAGCTTTGTCCATGAAATGTCCTCGGATTCGAAAACATTGTCGGAGCTATCGGTGTCGTAACTTTCGATTCGGGCGAGGGGGCGACCAAGTTCGATACTGCTTTCTAAATTTTTGTCGGTCCTGGACTATCTCGGGACGTCATTCTTAAAATCAACCGTACGGGCGAAATTCGCAACCGCAATATCCGTCGTTAACGTCTGATCGGATTTTTTCAAGATGCTTCTGCTGGGTTTGTTCGGAATTAATGTAACATATTGTTTCGTCCAATCGGATGTCGGGTGTTATGTACATTGGGCTGATTTTCATAACAGTCAAAGAGCTGCTTCTGCAAAGAGTACATGCTTCTTCGTTTCTAATTCAATTTTTTTACTTCTCTCTTGTACGAGAGAATCCTTCAAGGAGGAAAACTGTTCGCTCATTCCAGGCCAGCTCGAGGACTCGATTGCATTTTGTCGCACAAAACGCTTGCGCTTATTCAGCAGCGACTCCGATGAGACGGGAATGCTGCCCGTTGATT
Source organism: Ophion obscuratus (assembly GCA_964007375.1). Classification (NCBI taxonomy): domain Eukaryota; kingdom Metazoa; phylum Arthropoda; class Insecta; order Hymenoptera; family Ichneumonidae; genus Ophion; species Ophion obscuratus. The sequence goes on along the minus strand of OZ023312.1, from coordinate 38,129,277 downwards.
GCCCGGACAACGCCTCCCTTGCCTCAACTTCGCTCGAATGTGCGCTTTCCGGTGAGAAATCTCTGCTTATGGTGGAACTTCTGAACATTGGCGTCTTTTCGACACCAACCTAACCCTTAAACACATAACATTCAGGAGCGAACAACCTGGAACTCGTGCCGGGCTGGAAAAAAGTTGCGCACGCTGCGGCTGAATAACTCATGGACGGAGCCGTGCCGCTTGTGCCTGCTGGGAGGAAGTTGCAGCCGCTGAGAGTCTCTTCTGAGTAGCGTGCGTGATCTTCTTCAGAGGAGACCGCTTGGTTCGTACTCAATTCGCTCCTTTCGGGTGACACGGCATGTTGTCGATTTTGCCGTTGACAACGGGCGAGTAGAACTTGTAATGGACTATGCCGACTTTGAAAATCGTCTTCTTATGGTTTTGGTCCATTTTTCTTTCATCTCTTTTTCTAGCTTCCACCTGCGGAAGCGATCGTCCAGAGTCGATGTTTCTTGTGTTTCTGTGGAGAAATACATTTAGATCACATTATTATCCTATGCTCGTAACCGTAGCCTGTACTATCAAAGGCGGAAGAAAATATAAACATTGTCCGCTGTACGTCTCGTGTTATGAGTCTTGTCGAATTCGACCTTGGAAAAAAATGTCCTCCGCACAGTCTTCCAGGTACTCTGAAGGAAGATGTAGTGGGGGGAAAGAGTAGCTGGCAAATTTGATTTTCTGGCATGCTCGTGCCTGAACGTACCTTGTATTTGCGGACTTGGGGAGAAATCGCAATTTTGCGAAAAAGTTTCAGCGCGATTGTGTCTACGACGTTCGTCCTGTTGGCGCGCCCGCGTCATACGGCCTGTTGCCGTATCACTCGGGGTGCCGAACTTTTGCTTGCACCTGTCTCGGAAATTGCGCATCTCTCAGGCCAGTCTTATTACTTATTTATGCTTAAGCAAATTAGATGAATTCTTCTTCTCATGAGATACACTCGAATGTCAACGTTCAGAGAGACAATTATGGACGCGCAACGGCAAAACACTTTCGAATGATGCAGGAGCGGTAACGTAAAAACGACGATTGAGATGTTTTGACACAGCGGGGCGCTGTGCGCGGCTGCTTGGGACCTCCATAAATATAGCCGGACGACTTGAACTCCTCAGGCCTTAGGGTTTTTATTTTTGTAATCGTTTGGTGGTGATTGGTAACCCAATAAAAAAAGTTTAGTGGTCCACCGTTTTCTTATAATTAAATGATATTTTTGTTGCCGTAAAGTTGACCGGACTTTATAAAATTTATCTTGCAATTCATAAAATGCCGGGCCAAATCGATGCACAATTGTTAGGTGGTCACGAATTTTCCAATCCCGACGTTTGGTAGTTAATTCCTTAATTACGCCGATCGAAAAACCATCGACGTTAAGGCGCAGGCGAAAGAGGGCTGAAGTTGGTCGCTAATAGATCCAACGGAATACGGAGCAGTGGTATTTCGATTTCAATGGGTGTGTTTAGACTAACTCAACGTTGAGCAATGTTGAGCAGCGCTGCTCAACGTTGAGAAGCGTTTAGTCTGGACACGTTTGCAACGCATGCGTTTGCGTTGACTAGCGTTGTGAAGCGTTGAGCCGCAACGCCATATTTTAAAAGTGTTTATAAACAAAAGGTGCGGATGAGAACAGTCTCGAGTAATTTTGGCAGCAGCAAGTGACATTTATTAATAATATGACGGAAAATCAGGTCATACTTGAATATGATTGGCTTGGCAAAACTTATCAAGTTGAAGCAATGCCAGAGTTTCACGAAAAACTGCAAAACGGTGGGTACAGATAGAGGTTATGGATGCAGGTTATGAATGTGGATGTTATCGAAATAACACGCACTTTACTGGAATATTTTTCACAAAATGTGTTTGTTTTCTAGATATCGTCCACGCAAGCGAATTTTTCCGAAAAATAGCCAGCAGTCACGTCGACGACCCAGCAGTTTCTGGTAAGAAAAGTCAACATTTTTATCAAGGCTTTAATAGCTTTCATTTGCAGTAGTATCCGGTTCAATATAAAGTTGCACACTTAATAACACATACATTCGCATCTATTTTTGTATATAATAGATCTTCCTCTCAATGATGAAATGGGAGTAAATGTCATGGCTGATGAGAATGAGCCGAGCAATAGCCAGAAAGAGACCGCTGGAGAAAATACATGCCAAGACGAAAACGACCGAAGTTTCGTGAATGCTGAAGAAGGTAATCATTCCAGAATATTATCTATTCCTTGAATGACAATTTAGAGAAATCATGCGGGATACCGAAATTCGGCTGGCAATAGAATTTTTGTATCCCAAGTTCCCAAGTATATCTAATTATCATGAGACCGATTTCATCATGAAAAGACTATTGAATATTTATGATTCTATTATCATGAGTATTCAATAGTATTACAACTTTGACCAAACTTCACGACCCTCATTAAAAAGTAACATACAACACGATTTGTAATGAATCCATTCTGAATAGTATCGAATGTTATCCAATTTTGTAATGCAACTTTGCAATTAGGGGGTATTGCCGCTTTTCTTGATTAACAGACCGATCAACGATACGTTCGATTAAAAAACCCGCTATTTTATCATTGCCATTATCTTTGAATTAACCAACATGTCCTATGAGTAATACGAAATGTAATGATTTTTTAGTTAGTCCTATTTCTCTCTATTATAATTCGTATATTATGACACAACTATTTTTCTTTTATTAGATACAACCACCAATACATGGACTGGTCCAGCAACGAAATTATTACTAGAGGAGTATAAGAAACGAATCGAACGTTTTCGAAACCCAAAAGTAAAAAAAGTTACTTTGTGGAGGGAAATTGAAGTCGTCCTAAAAGCGAAAAAACTCAATTTCGACACGACAACAATTCAGGGGAAGTTTCGAAATATGAAACATACATATGGAAAAATAAAAAAGAATAACTCAAGGAAAACAACCGGTGCTGGGCGTCTGTCATGGCCATGGCTCAACGATATGGAGGACATTTTTCACGATGATAAATCGATTAATTTCTCCACAGACGAAGTGATTTCGAGTATGGTCGATAAAGAAAATTCGCCAATGAATCTCTCAGTTTCAAATGAAAGGTAAATATTTCATCAAATCCACTGAGGTCTTTTTTTAAATTGTCAAAGAAGATGGACTTCATTAATGCGTACTTTATTAATGTTGTCATTTCAGCAGTTTGAACAGCACCGAAAGCTCTCCTGATAACGTGCAAGAGACTAGCACAAGCGCAGAATGCTTAGAAATAAGTACAAGTAAAAGCTCATCGTCGAGATCTGGGAGGTCCCGAAACAATAGAAAGCTTTACTATCAAAGGCAAAAACAGTTTGACGTCGACACTATAAAGCTCGATATTTTGAAGAACTTGGGGGAAAAATTAGATCTCGCAAGAAAAGTTCGGGAAAACAACGCGCTGCTCCAAGCTCAGGGAACTTCAGAGCTAACGGATGCCATAAATGCTCGGACGGAAGTTCTGAAGGGCATATCAATGCACCTCCAGTTATTGCTAGATAGATCCAAGAAAAGCGAGGATTTGTAGCCATGTCCGTACCCCATATCTGTGATGACTGAAACGGTTCAGCGTGCAATTTTCAGTTTGTTGTGTTTCGATGCTGCTTTCTATAGTTTAACAGTATTATTGAAATAAATTAAAATCTTTTATATTTTCTTACCTTACTTTTAGTATTTGTTACTTTTCACTTTAAGTGATAATATTCATCACTCCTGAGAGCACCAAAAATGTGAAAACAATTATTAGATAAGGTTCATCACTGTGATTAAATAGGGTAGTAAGAGTATTTCACCAAAGTGATTTAGTTATATATTATTAAGTGTAAAAAAAGTGCGATAAGAAAATTAATGAATAAGGTGTATCACTTTGTGATTACACAGAGTAGTGATTTTATTCCGTTAAGATTAAATAGTTATACACAATACATTTAAGTGCCTGCAAAAAATATTTTTTAATATAATAAAAGAGACGTATTTATTATACGAATGATTTATTCATGTTAAAAACGACTCATTGTACTAAACTAAGTACTTGCTAAGTACTTAAAACGTCCACATAGTGAGATTTATATTGTTTCTCCGGTAGTGAAAGCAAAAGTAATTGCCAATGATATTAACATAGTCAAAAAAAGAAGATAGTGATGTGTAGTGAAATAAAGAATTAAGAGAACTTTGATCATATTTACTCCATATTATCGTCAATTTCAGTGTACAAAAAATATACCAATATGTTAGCGCGAATACTCTTTCTTTCTATCGGGGATGACGAAAATCCTTCCGCGAATCTTCCCAACCTTGACTGAAACACTTTTATGGTAGAAAAGTCCACTTTATTGTTTTCAACCTCACATGCCGCGTATTTTGCACTCTCACGTCTCTCACACCTCGAATTTTTTAATTTCATTTTCATTTTCAAATTTTTAACAAAATTCAATTAATAAATTGTCTTTATGGTTTTATCGAAATAATGCATTCATTATTTGAATTCGTTTATCACGAGCAACAATATTTTCAATTTCATCTATATCTTCGTCTACATTTTCATCATTATTATCAACATCGACTGCGTTATTCTGTACATTCATATTGTCTCTGAGATGCGCATCACCATGCATTAAAATAAAATTATGCAAAGTGCATGCCGCAGCTACAATTTTGTTAGCCATTGCAACGGATTTTACATCTAGATAAAATAACCGTCGGAATTTAGTTTTCAGCAAACCGAATGCTCGTTCTATAATGGTACGCATTGACGCATGTTTGGTGTTGTAAGAAATTTGCTCCTCTGTAAGATGACCGTTATCTCTGAAAGGTGTCAACACATTCACAGATAACGGATAAGCAGAATCTGCAAGAATGTGTTTTTCTGGTGGCAGCAGAGGATGGTCTGCATTGTTGAGTCTTCGAAATAATGGTGAGCTTCGGAAAACCGAAGCATCATGGGCCCTTCCTGGTCTTCCGATTAAAACGTCTATAAATTTTCCGGTGTGATCGCATGTACCTGTTAAATTACAGTTAACGAAAATTACAAGGAAATTAAATGTAGATGAATAGATTTGTATTTATCATGACTAACATTAATATATGTTCTCACCTTGTAGAATGATCGAATGAGTTCCTTTTCTGTTATAATAGTCATTCGCATTTCCTGGAGGTTGCTTCATTTCAATATGGCATCCATCCATGGCTCCAATTACTCCAGGAAACCATTCTTGCCGTAAACGAAAAGCCTTCAAGCAGTGAAAATGTAATTCATTAACTGATAATAAATGTAGCATCAAAAATGAAAAAAGGTAATTTTCACAAAATAGATCATCGTGCATAAATGAATAAGGTTATTATCGGAAAATTTGGAGGGCAATACTCACAGCTTCAATAACATTACAATTTTCTAGACTTGGCCATGTAATGTATTGTGGTAAAATAGCCACTAGAGCTTCAATGACTTCCTTGAATGCAAAATGAGCAGCAGTTTTCCCAAGATCAAATCGGTCAGCAACAGACCTGAAGCTTTCCGGGGTCGCTAAGAGCCAGATTGTTAACAGAATTTTTTTTTGTAATGGAATATAGCCTTCTTCAACATGTGGCCTTATCACATTTTCCAATTCCTATACATAAAATAAAAATTATTCATGTTTATTTCGTTGATTCTACTACAGGGTGTCCCAAAACTCAACGATAATCTGAGACCGGATGAAAGGCCAAGTTATACCAGTTCTGGGAAAAAAAACAAAAAAAATCCATATCACTCAGTTCAGCGATAATAGACATTTAAAAAAAAAAGTTGAAATTCGACACCCTTGGTCGCATTTTCAAGTCCTGTGATCACCAATGTCACAATTTCGCTGTGATTTTTTTAATTTCGTGATCTTCATTAACGATGCTATTAATCGCAACTACAAATTAATGCAAAAAACATTGTTAATTTAATAAAATAAGTTAAGTTTTAGTGAGTCATGGTTCACAAAAATATTGTTACTTAACTTTGACACTTCATTTTGAAAAAAAAATGTACTACACTACCCTTGGCAAGTTATTTCAAAAGATGGCGCATTTAATCAAGATTTCAAAATGGTGCAACACTTGCCACTTTTCTTGCCATTAAAAATTTTGTCTTATTTTTTTCAAATTGAGCTCATTTTGAACAACTCAACATTAGGAATTTTTGTTACTAAAATTTGTTATTTTTTGTTTCTGGTCTGAAATAAAATTATTATTTTTAGTAAAGAGGTAATTGAGTCAGTTAATAACCAATTTTTATTGTAAAAAATATATGTTTCTGAATGATGAAGCTGAAGATGAAGAATCGGCATGAAGTGTCAAAGTTAAGTAACAATATTTTTGTGAACCATGACTCACTAAAACTTAACTTATTTTATTAAATTAACAATGTTTTTTGCATTAATTTGTAGTTGCGATTAATAGCATCGTTAATGAAGATCACGAAATTAAAAAAATCACAGCGAAATTGTGACATTGGTGATCACAGGACTTGAAAATGCGACCAAGGGTGTCGAATTTCAACTTTTTTTAAAAAATGTCTATTATCGCTGAACTGAGTGATATGGATTTTTTTTTTGTATTTTTCCCAGAACTGGTATAACTTGGCCTTTCATCCGGTCTCAGATTATCGTTGAGTTTTGGGACACTGTGTATATCTCGTTCTACTATTTCGTTGATTTTCTTTCCTTTTTTCATAACATGTTTAGAATAGTGAATTTTTCAATGATATTTCTATTTTTATTTCGTCACTCACCATAAACACTTCTCTTCTCATACGGAAATGGGAGTAGAATTGCTCGCCAGTGTATTGAGGAATTGTTTCTTCAAAATAATTCCGTATTCTTACTGGAGGACCTCTGCGTGGATGTATATCTAAGCCATTTTCGTCAGCCGCTTCGAGTAACCCTAAGATGTATTCATCTAGTTCGTCTTCTATACCATCATTATCAAGATTTGCTATAACACATATAAATCGATATTTAGATTAAATATGATATTGATGTTACAGTGTAAAGTGATTACATTATATTGAAATATTTATAATTATGGCTATCTATGTATTTTCATGATTAACAGTACATTTTCTCGCTATTCATTTATGGAAGACTGAATGTATATCTAGAGATTGTACATTTCTATAAATGATATAGTTGTATAAAAAACAAGTATATTTCGTTAATAATTATTCGTGATTATCGTAAAAAGTGCACCTTTCTTGACTATTCATGTGACGAATTTTGTTTGGATTGTTAATAGGTTAAAAATATGAGTGCGTTTTATTCATGTAAAATTTATCATACCTTGGTTAAAAATATTCGCGACGTTTTCATCCATCGGATTAATCACTTCATCCAGCAGAATGTTCATAATCATTTCCATTTCTTGAATTCTATCTCCGCACGCTCCGTACAAACAAAACTGAGGTTAGGTTTCCCTTGCGTTGACTAAACGTGTCCGGCCTGAAATGTCAACACTCAACGCTAATTTCCCCCACCAAACCATGTTGACTGGCCGCCATTTGTGATGAGATGCGTTGATCAACGTTGAGTTAGTCTAAACACACCCAATATGTTTTTCTTGACTGGTCTCGTTCTGATAAGTCTTAAATGAAAGATAATCGTTTGGAAGTGGCAAATTTATTATAAGAAAATGGACGATCACCAAACCTTCTTATTGGGCTACTAAACACCGTTAAACGACCACCAAGCGATTACAAAAATAAAACCCCTGAGAAGTGAAACTCGTCCGGCTAAGTTTATGGAGGTCACAATCAACCATAAACGACCCACAAACGATTTTAAAAAAATCGAAAAGTCAAAGCCAATTTGCCAACTTACCACTAATTTTCAAATGTCATTTTTCGAGTAAATAACGGTCTCACAAACGTTTCAATTTATCTCACAATCAACCACTAACGATTCAAATTAAGAAAACATCGAGTCGCTAACTCGCCGGTAACTTACCGACAGTTTTCAATTCTCACTTTTTCAAGTAAATAACGCTCTGACAAACGTTTTAAGGACATAGCTCACACGGCCAGTTGGTAAGAATCCTACTGCCAACTTCTCTCTCAAACGGACCACATTTATGGCAAACGAAGAGAAAGACGTTGTTCGTCGTTCAACAGAGTGGAAGGTGTTTCTGTTCTTTTTTTCCAAAAAATCAACCGCTTAGAACACTGGAAATCAACTCTCTTGCACTCGTGGCCGCTTGTTCGGTGTGGCCCATAGTCTTAATTTTACATTACATTACATGGTCTTAGAAACGTTTTAATTGATCTCACAATCAACAAAAAACGACCCACAAAGGATTACAAATAAAAAAACATCAAAAAGCCAAAATCGGATCGCTAAGTTCACGGAGCTATAATATTCGTTGTTAATTATCCCGACCGAGTACTTTCAGGTTTCCGGGCATAATTACCGAATACGGATAACATCGGTGGCATTTGTGCCATGATTGCACAGCCTATTATTTTGTGTGCTTGATGTTCGCACAGTATTCGCTATCAAAAACATTAATAATTTGATAACGACACTGTGATTCCTCATTTCACGGTACCAAGGGTTAGTCCGATAATCAGACGAACCGTATCTATTTTTTCCGCTCCGTGGTAGCATTTTCTTAGTAGATATTAATAATGTACTGAAAAATGATCGCGAGTTTTCTATAAGCGTAATGTAATTAGCACGCGAAATACGTCGATTTCCGATTTTTTTCTTCTAAAAAACGATACTGCGCGTCGTATCCAAACTGCACAGAATGATCAGCAAAGGGATTATATACTCAGAAAAAAAATTCAGCTCCGTGGTAGCACTTCGACCTAATCCCACAGGTTTAATAATGATTGACTGATCGGGTAGTTTTCTTTCGGAGATCTTTTATTGCAACCATGCATTCCACAATTAAGTTCGAGTATCTGAGTATTCGTAACCGTGATGGTCGAAGTGTTTTTGAGACTCGCTCGTTCGAGATATTGATATGATAATTTTTTTTTGGCAAGTATCGCAACGAGAACAGAGTATTTCGAAAGAATTGTACCTATAATGGAAAATAAAGTTATGTGCGTAACGCGAGCAAAACGCGTATAATAAACTAAGACCGGAGTAGCGAGGTCAGTGAAATTTTCCAAAGTCCAATCGAACCATACACGACGAAATCACGTGTAATTGTGTAGTATTTTTGTCGTGCACGAAAATATCGTTCGTAAATTGACGATTGGGCATTTCTCATCCATACGCTTTGGATGACTCGGGACAAATGTTGGTGCGCTCTATTCTGCGACAGGCAGAACGAACCCATCCACTTAGTAGTACACTTAACACAATTCAGCTAAAAAAGAAACAAACAAACACTAACGTTCATGGCACTACCGATAGTCGCGTATACACAGCCGGAAGACGACGACGAGGCTATCTTCGAAGATCACCAGGCTCTCTCTTTCTCTTTCGATTAATACCGCTAACTGCCACAAATGTATAGAAATAAGACTGTGTTATAAATAAATGACAAAAGACAGCCATCGAAAAATATTAAAAACGCTCTGAGACATCGACCGCGTAGTACTTTGCGCCTATTCGACATTTTCTTCGCGATCCACTGAACAATCGAGTTTCAAAGTTCGTCAGTGAAGCGCTCGATGTCTTGCAAATAATCGCCGTAATCGGTCGCCTCGCTGCCCACGAATGTGTCGTGATGCTCGAGAACCTCGTCGAAGGACAATCTGTTGTCGTGGTCGTCGTCCGAAGCTGCGAAGAGATGGTCAACCTCGTCGGTGGCTAAATCGCTGGAGGACAATTTCTCGTTAGATTACTCGATTGAGATTTGATGGAACGGAGCCCGGTTTCCTCTTTTTTTTGTTTAACGGGAGATATACAGTTAGATGGTCGAGGTCGAGGATTTAGAAGCTATGAACATTCCGTCGACCGTAGAAGACCTACACTATGGGCCTGGTATCGATGATTCCATGTAAGTTGACAAATTTTATGATTTATTCATTCCCAAATTTTCAAACGCGTTTTTCTCAAAATCACGTTTTTCAAATCGGTACCCAAAATTTCTCGAAAACCAGTGAACCGATTGCCTTGACGTTTTGTGTGGTTATTCTATGCACCATTATCTAGTACTTGTCAGAGGATTTTTTGTTTCCGTTACTTAGTTTTTGTTTTATAGGCAAAATAATAACTAATTTTTGGCCCAAAAATCACTATTTATGTTCAAACGTCCACCATTTTGTCATAAATCGATATTTTCAAAATCGGCTATGACAAGTACTAGATTATAGTATCTAATTTAATCATCTTTTTGGTTTTTTTTTCAGATGATTTTTGAAGAAACGCCAGTGGGTACCGTGTACGCCGATTTTTTTACGACGCTCCAAGGATCATACAATATCGTTGTATATTTTTCATATTTTTAAATAAAGAAAATTAAACATATTTTTGAATGTATATACTTTTAGATAAATAAAACCCCAATCCAAAATTTCAAATAGTTCTCCTTGAAAAAATTCACAAAAATGACCTTTTTTCCGGCTCCTCGGTGTATATCTCTGCTTAATGAAATAAAAGAAAGGTACTTACTCGTTACTGGGCACGAGCCAGGCCAGTACCTCCGAGGAATCGAGTTTACCATCCCGATTTTTGTCATGTTCGTGGTCGAATTTGTCCTTTTCAACGAGAAGCCATTCCTTGTCCTCGTTCTTGGCTCTGTCACCGAGATATTCCTGGAAGCTTATCACTCCGTCTCTGTCCGTGTCCTTGTCGTTGAGCGCTTGCTCCAACAAGAGCGGATACATTCTCGGAGTCTCCTCCGGGTGCGTGTAGGCCTTGAACTCTTCGGAGTCCAAGAGGCCGTCATTGTTGATATCGGCCAGGCTAAACGTGGCCTTGTCATCGCGTATGAGTCTGTCTTCGCTGGCGAGGTCCTCCGCATCCGAACCATACGTGTCCTGAAGAATTTCCTCCCAGCTGATTTTCCCATCCTCGTCAGTGTCCGCGTCCTCCAAGCGGTCCTGCGACTCCTCCGACGAGAGCATACTGTCAAGCGAAACGACCAATTTTTACGCGTTTATGCGTGGTAACATGTGTGTTGATCATTGGAGACCTGCAGGATTTTTTTTACGTTCCACGAATAATGCAATTACCAAATACGTATAACGCATTGTATGAAAAAAAGGCATATATGTTAACCAGGGTGTCTAATTTTGACCAGAACTGAAATTGCATGACATTTAAGGATTTTTAAGGCAAGGAATCGGGATTTTTTCATGCCCCGCAGTATGACTTTCTGGCATAGAAGTATACTTAATGATTCTACAGTGCGACCGATTTTCTAAATTTTTATATTTTTATTTTGCTCTTTCAAACAGATGTGTGTTGTATGCCAATAAAGAGTATACGGAATAAACGAAAAGTCACCAAACTTTACAATTCCATATGTAGTAAAAAATGTGAGACAAACATAATTTCAAGATTGCTGTAAAGAAATATATTTTGGGAACATCTAGAAAAATATTACATACCTTTAGGAACTTTGAGTAATATCATCTAGTCGCTTTACACGAATAACAAAGAAAAACTAATATATGTTGAGATAACGCATCATTTTCTTTTACTTTCTTCTATTTTATTTTCTATCAATTCGATATTCGCTTCTCTATCGACAAGTACCACAAAGTTAGTTCATATTGAATATCGACTCAACGATAATTTAGTAGAGTATAATAATTCAGGTAGACTGGTAATTTTTTATGACATTTCGTGACTTTTTCAGGGTCGAGTGTAATTTCATGGCATTTAAGATTTTTCATGACTTTTCAGGTCGGTAGACACCCTGTTAACATTAGCAGGCGGGGTCCGTACAGACCCCATGGTGAGGCCGTTTCAAGGGTCGTCTCTTTCGATAATTCAATTTACCTTCGTGGAAGGATATTCCGGTGATCAATACCGCCAGGGAGTAAGATTTATTGATCATTATATAAAAATCACATATGCGCAGTGACAATCATTTCTGCTCGAGCGAGATTATGTATGGTCTTATAGTTTGCATCGTGGGAACGTGCCCGAAAATTCTTTTATTCATTTTTTAATTTCCACTTTTTTATTATTTTACAAAATCCTTTTTTGCAGATTTAAATTCTAAATCTCTAAATAAGCAATGTGAGATTGATTGAGGGATTTCGGTAATGAATATTTTCCGAAAGAATTTGGAGCAGTTGAAAAAGGATAATTTTCATTGCATTCCAACGATGCAAACTACAATTCTATGAATGTTCGGGTTGAACATTTAAAAATAAAAATTACAATAAAATGTGTATCACTCTTATTATTTTTTTAGGGATCTGCAAAAGCTTAAAATTTCGAATGTACGATTTTTTTATTGTTCAATTTTATAGTCCAGGGTCTTTTGTTTGAGACAAAGATTTTGTCAAAATTCCAAAATTGGCCTGGGTTATGATGACTTTCATATTCGAGCAAAGTATAGTTTATAACATTTTTTATCGTAAGACTGGAGGATTTGTTGATATGTGTATCCATTTGTTAATGATAAATGGTTGAAGGTGTTTTTTTTTTGGTAGAATATTAAACTTCGTTTTTTTACGTCTTGCCTCTTGTAATTTAAAAAAAACTTTGAAAGTACCCGGTCATACGATAGTTTTATTTTTGTACGAAAAATACGTTTTTGATTTTTAATTTCCGACCTACACCAATTGACCATGCAGCAAGGGCGGTACTTTGTTCAAATAATAATAACTGTTTATCAATACTAATAATAATTATCTATTACTACTTATTATAACTTTTTTATCAATACTAATAATAACTGTTTATCAATATTTTTCAATTAAAAAAAAAACGCAAATTTACACAGACTACATATTAACTGTGTGGAAAATCCTGACCTTGTGATCCTAATACACTCATCGGAAAAAAGTATAGAAAATGAAAAAAAAAAAAAAATCGTAAATACGTGCATGGTTTTCCCCGAAAAATGTCTGCAATTAACCTTCTCTTTTCCCATTTTGGCATCTTCAGAAATGAACCCCATTCACGTCATCAAATAAATATATTTACTCTTTTTAAAAAACACGACAATATTTTTTTTTAAACAGTATATTTTGTTCTCCCCAAAACGGTCGATCAGTGTTGACGTTTGCATCATTGGGATGCAACGAAAATACTTTTTTCTTTTTGTATTTTCACTGTTATCCAAATATTCTTTTGCCAATGTATGTTGTACATTTTTAATAAGAACCCTGAAAAACGTTTGAGTGATTTTTGTAGCTTAGACCGGCCAAAAAAATGGTTCGGCAATCTCAATAAATTAATTTCCGTCACGCCCCAACAATGCAAACTTCAAAGCCTCAAACATCGATTGTTTTTTTTAATCGTTTAATCCGAAAAAGAAGAGAATTTTCCATTTGAAAAAATAATTCTTGCTTGTAAAGCATTTTTTCACCAGCTCCACTTATGGAAAAAGAACTTCAATATACACCATTGTTTTCTCTATTGAATAACGAAGAGGCGCACTGCACAGCAACTTCATTATTGTTTATAAAAAGTATCTTGTATCGAGTAGATATATGGGGTCGCACAGAGCAGGCTCCCTAGAGGACAAAAAAGGCATGTTCGATTTTCTCCAAACAGCGAGAGCAGAGAATCATTACAAAGGAACCCGAGAAATATGGCATTGAAGTTTGCATACTTGGAATGCTAAGAAATTTGTTTTTCCCATCACGGAATAATTTTTTCCCCTGTTTAGTAGGGGTGTGCGAGTAGCCGGTTCACTCGGGTACCGGATGTTCGGGTCGGGTCGGGTACCCGACGGGTTACGTTTTTGGTACGCAAACAAATATTTGGGTACTCGTAAACGTCGAGTACTCCTAAACTTCGAATATTCGTAAACGACTCGGAGATCCATATCTATTATTTATATTTATTTTTATTTTTTTATTTAGGTGTATCGACCAAATAATGTGAGAAAACGAAAACTCGAAGAAGGCGATAAAACAAATAAATGATAATACTGTAAAAAATCTTTTTTCGTCTCACTTTTCTTTCCTGTGTGTGTGTGTACGTACGTGCGAGTGTGTGTGTGTGTGTCTGTTAGGGTGGTGTGAAAAGCAGTCACTTTCGGCGGATCGTTTCGTAATAGCGCGGGAAAGTTGCCTTTTGGCATCACTAAAAAGTGTGCGAAAGGAAAAAATGTACAATAAACATCTTCTGTTCCAGTGAACGCCTTAAAGTTTTGAATTTTTTGACGTGGGTTTTAAATGGAGAAAAAACCCAAAAAGACAAATATTCAACGCCACGCGTTTATTCCAAGCGCGAAGAATGTAGCTTCTATTTAACATTTTAAAATTGAAAATATCTTGATTGGTTTCAGAGATATAAGCGTTTGAAGAACAAGTTTTACCTGGAAAAAAATTAAAAAATGACAAAAAATTTAATTAAGAAGAATGAATCGCCGAAATTACCAGTTAACACTGGACAGAATCAATGAAAATTCGACGAAGAATCTTGTTTTTATTCAGTTTTTCGACATTCAAATATTTCGATATTTCCTGAAATGCGAGTGTCTTAAAAGAAGTTTGTCGGGAAAAAATTGTAAATATATACATAACAAAAATACGAAAATTATTAAATAAATTATTTGTATTTCTTATGAACTCCAACCTATCGGCGAAGAGTAGAGAACATAAAGCTGTAGTCTATTTCGTCCGTTTTGGTACGTTTCCATGGCACTATCTATACTATGAAACGAAATTTTGTTCCGGCAACACGACTTATCAAGTTCCCGATGTGAGACGAGTACTCGAAAAAGTTCGAGTATAACCGTCCGATCACGGGTACCCGATCGGATCATAGTCTAATTACCCGACCCGACCCGACCAGACCAATTCTGCTACCCGCACACCCCTACTATTCAGGCGACACATATCACTGAAATATTTTTCAAGACCTGCACTAGGGATCGATAATATAAAAATGGCAAAGGAGAGTTTAGATACCCCTAAAAATAAAGAAATCGGACCATTGTGCTGGTCTAGTGGTTAGCGTGCTTGCCTCCAAGCCAGTACATCAGGTTGTCGCGAGTTTGAATCACGGCTTCATAGTCTCGCAGAAAAAAAAACGGCGTGACGTAGCTCCAGTTCTGCACGCATGTCTCGGACACGAATCGGTACGTGTGTGTCTCGTGTGTATATGACTGTAGCTTGTGATTTATTGCTCGACAAAACGCGACTAGTTCCGAAACTGGGACTGGCAGTTTTGGTATAGGTTTTCCGGAGTTTCCCTAAACCCATGGCAAAGATGTCACGGTGAATGCGATACTAAGGGGGAAATCAGCTGCGGCCACAGGTATGGATGTGAAGTGGAATATGGTACGATGCTGAAGTTTGCATCGTTGGGCTGCAACGAATTTAACTTCTTTTGGCAGATTTCGCCTACGGAAGTCCTTCAACCATTCTTTAAGAAATTTGTTTAGCGATCTCCGTTATAAATCTATAAAAAAAGATCACCTATAGTAATAAAAATATGGAAAATAATATGCAAAGCGGAACTTTTGTTGCATTCCAACGATGCAAACTTCAACATCATGAATATGGTGGGGAATGTAATAAAGGGACCCTGTACAAATGGAAGCTCCAATAAAATAAATAAACAAAATTAAATAAATAAGGATTTTCGTTGCATTTCAACCAGGCAAACTTCAACACTATTGAGAATTCTGCCAGACAGGATTCTAACAAGCACGTTACACCAATCTCTGGCAGGTTTTTACCTGAAAGATCGCAGGATCCACGCCTTCAATTCGTTCCTCTCGATATATTTGTCTCCATTGAGATCCATCTTGGTTAGCAATATTTCCAATCGTCTCTTGGATTCTTCGATGGGGAGTTTGTCGAACTCCTCCGCTTCCTTGACGCTGCCTTGAATACGAGAATACGTAGAGACATTTCACGAGTTTCAGTCCGAAGTGATGAATTTATCAGAACAAGATGGGGGAGGGGGCGGCTCTCGTTAGAGATCTTACCGAGTATTGCTTCATGATCGAATTCCTGGTGATGCTCCCCGTCGACGTAATGATCGCTGTCGCGAGGGCTGAAGGCCCCGTCCTGGGTTCTCTCGTTGCTACCCCCAATCTTGTGCTGATGGGTACGGATGAACGCACCATTCGTACGAGCGATGCTACCGAGGAGACAAATGATCGTACACGGAAAAACGATCCCTCGTATCTTTCGCATAGTTTTTCAAGATACTTTCGCGACCAGTTTCGACTAGGATTCGCGGCGTCTTATAACCTCAAAGACGCGGAACACCCTCGTTATCCAGAGTTTCGACTATCGGATGTCCAGGAAAGTTGCTGGAACAGCCGTTCGGCGCGCGCCTGTCTTTGTTGTTGTCAAACCTGCCGGGATTCCCACGGTAGGGTACAGTCGTCGCGGGGAATGTCTCGAAGTGCTTGGACCTTTTGCTCAACGAGAGGAACGAGAGTGAAGGATGGAAGGATCGACGAGGACTGCTCAACTTTGCGTCTGCTTTGTTCTCGACGGGGAAGGCGACGAACGTTTTCCTCGGAATGTTGATTCCAATAAGCGGCTTATTTAGCATCCACGATGGGACGCGAGGCTGCGCGAGCACGATCGAGCGGCTTATCTCCCGAGAGGGTGAACCGCTACGAAAGCACGTGCCAGTAGGAAAAAGTGTAAATTTAGAACAGAAACGGCCAATATACGAGACCCGTTTTGAGCTCATTTCCGGCCTGCCTTTGTCCGTTGGTTCATACCGCAGCTCACAGACGTTTTAGTTTCTCTGAGCAGGGTCGAGCGCATTCCTACGTAGACATTTAGTCTTCCAACTTGGAGACATTTTTTTTTAACGAGACTTTTGCACTTTCGGGATATTAAGCTTTTTTTTTATGTCCCTTAAGGGGTTATGCCTAAAGTCGAAAAATCACTTTTTTTATAAATGTTTTTAAATCTTATGAATGTTCCCTGAAGATTTCAAGGTGATCGGATCAAAATTGACAGATTTATAGGCTGTTATGTCGACGCGCGTCGGAATACTCAGAGCGTCGTTCGAAACTTTAAGGGGCTATATCAGTGTGAAAAGCTTCAGCCTCTCAGCAGGCACTATTCGAGAAGAAGGAGGGTCCATTGTAGGGGCCAGATATAGCTGATTTGCAGTTTTTATGGTGAATATAATTTTATCTTGCAAAAATCGATAGTTAAATCTTTTAAAGCGTTTTTCTCGAAATGAGATTTTTCAAATTTGCTGACATTGTAACTCAAAGACCAATTACCTGATTGACTTGAAATTTAAACTGAATACTCTTGAATATATTTACTCTACAATGACGTAGGATATTTTTGATTTGGTGAAAATTGACGATTTGGCATTGAAAAAAACCACCATTTTATAGGCAAAAACAGACTTTTTTAAAAATAACTACGCCATTTTGTTAGATTTTGATATTTTTCGAAAATCCTACGTCATTGTACAGGAAATACCTTCCAGTTCAACGACATTTCTTCCTTTTTCGGTTTCAGCTACTCAATCGGCCGGCATCATGCCACCAGTGAAGGAACTTTTTTTTTGGCGCCTCCGAAGGCAGCGTATAAGTCGCTTGGATCTCAATATTTTTCTATGAAATAATTATTTAAGTAATATAGGTTAAATATAGCCAAAGATATACTCAATTTTCCGAAAAATTTAATCGAGTACTTTTCTTCAAAAGAATCCCAAAAATCATCCAAATTTTCAGCGTTCACACTGGTATACCCCGTCAACGCTTTTTTCTCCAGGCCAAGGTTTTCCAAGTCGGTGAAGAAGATATCTCAAAAACTACTGCATCGATCTTTCTGAAAATTTTGGGACTTTTTGTAGATGTAAATATATAGTATTTGATCGAAGAATTTTTTTCCAACTATACTTTCGATTTGACGGACGAAAAAAGCTCACTTTAAACGCGCGCCATTTTTTTAAATTTGATATTCGAAATTCCTTCAGTTAATTATAGGATAAACTAATATAAAAGGTGTCTCAAAATGACCTGACATTAAAATTTATTAATAGAACGTATTATTTATTTGAAAAGTACGAATATTTTCATTTGAATATAAGGTACAAACATGGAGGTTAGGTGTGGAACACAATATACGATAAGTGGCATAAACGGCAGGGACTTGGAAAATATATTTTTTCAACAAGATGGCGCCACCTGTGAATTCGCCACCAAGGGGTTTTCTGAAAGGAAAAGTGTATGCCAATGCCACAGACCATTTCGGAGCTCAAAGAAGCAATTGGAAGCACTATTCATGAAATTAGTCCGCAATTATGCCAAAATGTTTTTGAAAATTTCGTCAAAAAAGTGCAAACGATTGCAAACAGGGACGAGGCGGCCATTTATCAAGTATTGTGTTCCACACATAACCTCGATGTTTGTACCTTATATTAAAATGAAAGTATTCGTAATTGTCAAATAAATAATACGTTTTATTAATAAAGTACAATGTCAGGTCATTTCGAGACACTCTATACTCATAAAATCTGTTTGGTTTTTTAAAATTAGATAACCTGGTTCAGAAGTGCATTGCTCACCGCAAAAGACGTTTTCGAGAGGTGTTTCCCGGACATCGGCTGTAAATTGATGATAATTAAATATTTTTACACAACAAAATTACGAAGTGTTCGAGGCCGGGTTGAAATTCCCAACTTTGAATCGTCCGACGATTTAAAATTCCGAATTTTAATATTCCGAAATTCCGGATGGGGCCGGGTTGAAATTCCGAACTGTGAATGATCAGAACGTTCAAAACTCCGAAAGAATACTACCCCGAAAGATCAAAACTCCGAAAGAATTTTATACGAAAGACCAAAACTCCGAAAATCTGAAGATCGTCAAAATAATTCGGCTATGAAAGTTTTAATAGTTTCAAAATTTTCACTAAATCGATTCATTATTTCAGGAATTGTTTTCATTACGAAGTAATTTTGCGTCAATTTTGAAATTTGTCTAGACAACGTTATACGTTCTACATCACTTACGGTCAACTGTGTAGACTTTCGCTGACATGATCTTGACATGGGGGCCGGGTTGAAATTTCGAACTTTGGATGCGCCGACGGTTTAAAATTCCTAATTTTAATGTTCCGAAATTACAAGGTTCGTCAAGATCATGCCAGCGAAAGTCTACCCAGTTGACTGTAAACGATGCAATGTATAACATTGTCTAGATAAAATTCAAAGTTGTGATAAAATCACTTTTTAATAAGAAAAAATCTTTAAATAATTTATCGATTTATTGAAAATTTTGAAACTTTTAAAACTTCCATAGCCGAATTCTTTTCACGGTGTTCGAATTTTCGGTTTTTCGTGTAAAATTCTTTCGGAGTTTTGATCTTTCAGGGTAGTATTCTTTCAGAGTTTTGGGCGTATTGAGCATTCAAAGTTCGGAATTTCAACTCGACCACGAGTGTTCTTCAGATGATGTTTTTTCAAATACCCAATGTTTGCAGAAATTTATCATCACGATTTTCTATTTAAAATACCAAAAATTAGCTTGTTTTCGACTGTTACAACTATAGGCATAAACCGTTAAAGACGAATCTGGTGGAATTGATGAAATGTCGGAGTTGTACTTTTTTGGAGACTGGTCTTAGAGCACGGAATAAACAACTCTCTCTCTCTCACTCTCATAGACATTGAGTTCGTCCTTGCCAACCGAGAAATGTGCAGAACTGTTGCGATATTGCAGGCTGTCTTTCAACACGATTGCAACGTTATGCATATTCGGCATTGTAATACGTATCCCATTGACAAGTACCAAGATTGTTGAGGTATTTGCAACCCACATAGCAAAAAATCGTCGTAGTTGTTCCTTCGAGGACACGCGTAACTGCGATTAGTTATTGAGAAATGGAAACCTTGTTTAGGTGCACAAATATATATATATATATATACACACACACACATACACACACAGTAATGTTGCACGATCTTCAATCGTTTTCTTTAATCAATCTCATGTTTTCGTTGGTATTTATGCAGGGGTCTAGAATGAGAAAACAGAATTAGATTTCGTTAAATACACACGTTCACAAGAATGTATGAAAATCTTAAATAAGTTTATACCTTATATCTTTCAATTGTTACTTTCAAACGTGTGTAAAATGTAAAACGTATTTACACTGTATGCGGAAAAATTAAAAGGTTTTAAACTCTATATCCATACCATTTTTGAAATTATTATACATTTTATACGTTTTTAATGATGGATAGAAGGTTTCGATAATGGATTAAAATTCAAATGATTTGAATCATATACCTATTATTTTATATATTACTATAAATTTTATGAATTCATAATTATGAATGAAATATTTAGATAGCGGATAAAAAATTCAAAAGCGAATAAAACGAACTCAAAACAGAAATACAATTTACTTATATGTATAAATAGGGTGTCTCACAGTGACATGACATTTTAATTTATTAATAAAACGTATTATTTATTTGAAAAGTACGAATATTTTTATTTTAATATAAGGTACAAACATCGAGGTTATGTGCGGAACACAATATCCGATAAATGGCCGCCTTGTCTCTGTTTTGAAACGTTCACTCTTTTGACGAAATTTTCAAAAACATTTTGGCATAATTGCGGACTAATTTCATAAATGGTGCGTCCAATTGTTTCCCTGAGCTCCGAAATGGTCTGTGGATCATTGCCATACACTTTTCCTTTCAGAAAACCCCAAAGAAAGATGTCTAGTGGCGTCAAATCGCACGATCCTGGTGGCCAATTCACATCGCCGCGGCGCGAGATAACACGACCATGAAACTTCGTCTGCAATAACTGCATTTTTTCGCCCGCAGTGTGGCAGGTTGCGCCATCTTGTTGAAAGAATATGTCTTTCAAGTCCATGCCGTTAATGACATTTATCGGATATTGTGTTCCACACATAACCTCCATGTTTGTACCTTATATTAAACTTAAAATATTCGTACTTTTCAAATAAATCATACGTTTTATTTATAAATCAAAATGTCCGGTCATTTTGAGACCCCCTTGATATGTTACAGTTAAGGGGCTATACTAGTGTGACACTTTTAAAAAATCGATTTCTTTTGCCTTTTTCGACATTTTATACTTTCAAGAATATCCTTTAAAAATTTCAAGGCCGTATCTCTAATCATTTTGTAAAAATCAATAGTTAAATCTTTAAACGCGTTTTTCTCGAATTGAGATTTTTCAAATTTGCCGAGATTGTAACTCAAAGAGCAATTATCCGATTGACTTAAAATTTGAATTGAGTACTCTTGAATATATTTAGTCTACAATGACGTAGGATATTTTTGATTGGATGAAAATTGACGATTTGGCATTGAAAAAAACGACCTATAGGCAAGAAAACAGACTTTTTTCATAACTACGCCATTTTCTTAGATTTTGATATTTTTCGAAAATCCTACGTCATTGTACAGGAAATACCTTCCAGTTTAACGACATTTTTTCCTTTTTCGGTTTCAGCTACTCAATCGGCCGGAATCAAGCAGTGGAGGACATTTTTTTGGCGCTTCCGAAGGCAGCGCATAAGTCGCTTGGATCTTAACATTTTTCTATGAAAAAATTATGTAATATAGGTCAAATATAGCCAAATGTATTCTTATTTTTCCGAAACATTTGATTGAGTACTTTTATTCCAAAAAATTCCCGAAAATCACCTAAATTTTCAGCCTTTGCACTGGTATAGCCCCTTAAAACCCGTCTTCAGTTTGAGGCGTTACATATGAGCAGAACAAAATTTCGATCGTTTTTTTTAAATTGGCTCAAATGATGCATAAACATTACAAGAATGATATCCGAGTGAAATTGTACGCGATAAAAAAAATTTTGCTCATTTCTCGAAGCGCCTTCGAGCACTCCGAAATGCACGAAACAGCCTAGACGTTGAAAATAGCAATTTTTAGTCGTTTAGTCCAGCCGTTGTGCAAAAAATATTCAAACAACCTAACAACTGAAAATCTACTGTCAAAATGCCTCATTGGGTATACGCAAAATTGAACCGAGAGCTTCAATTCCGTCGTGTCGACGATAGCTCCTAAATCAGTTTTGAAACTTTCACCTCATTTTTCTCACAACCACGTTTTTGAAATCGGGATAACGCACAATTTGCGCAGTTTTCATCCGATTGACTTGAAATTTCTACTGTAGCTTCTCAGATAGAGTCTCTAAAGAAGTACTCACGATGTTTACGATTCATCAACAATTCTTGTTGTTACAAACGAATTAAGGCCGATTTTTTAGCGACAAAACAAGAAAAATGTATTTAAAATTATGCTATTTGCGAAAAAGCCATATTTTAAATTAATCGTGTGCCCTTCTCTACCAAAACTAGTATAAATGACGAAGATTTTTAACTTTTGTTCTAGGTGCTGATCCGTAAAAGTGGTGCATCCTCTCGCCCAAAAAAACGCTTTTAGGTAGTTACGACTGAGCCGCCATTTATTTTTTTTATCATAGAATTTTATTTGTATCCGTCAACACATGTAGCATGGAGACGATGCAGGAGTCTAAATTCGGCATTTTATTTCATGCCCGAAATTGAAGGCAGCAGGAATGGCGCTACAATCGCGCGAAGGGTTGCGGTGCTAGCTTCACTCGATAACAGACCGAACGCGAATTGGACGTCACCATGGAGCCTAGATACCAGGAGGTTCAGTGGCAATGCAAAGGCGCTGAAAAAAGCGTCCCCGAAAATGACCCGAAGTGATGGCGCTGGGGTGCAGCGGCACCTACATATATAGTAATATGTTGGTCAACGAGGTGAAAGTGATCGGATGAGTTTCTAACCTCACGACAGACCGATCGTGACATCAAACGTCGAAATATCCGCCGATTCATAATCTCCTCATGACGGTTCGGAAAAAAAAACGCCAAAGCGAGAAAAGATCTCAAACTCAAAATGGCGAAGATACAGCCCATCTAGAAAAACGTGTTTTTTTTTACATATAGCTTCACGACAGAACGGTTTTCTCGTAAAATATAAGACCTGAAAAAAAACCAAAAAAATGATAATTTATATATTATTAGCTGTGAGACTAAGGTAAATGTCCCAATTATTGAACAGCTAAGGATCTGGGGGATTGAATTCGGTGAGAAAAAAATATAAAATCAAGAAAAAACCATCGCTTTCAGGATCAAATGATACTTTGATATCTTTACTTTCGAAAAATCACCCTTTAAATTATTTTTAAATGATTTCAAATGAAAAAAAAGAATAACAATGTGAAGAATGCAAATGTCCCAATTATTGAACACGAAGTGCCTATGTCCCTAATATTGAACAGGCATGTCCCAGTTATTGAACACTCTCGAGAATTCTTTTTCCGTTCTAAAAATATTATCTTGGGTAAAATATTAAGAAATAAAAGCAAAATCGAACACTTAAATAATATTTTGTTAATCATGTAAAAATACAAAAATATATATTTAGTCTCTTTTGACAGGTTTTTGGTTCATTCGCATTTGGTTTATTTTTGCTTTTCAACTCGAACTTTATTTTATTTTTATTTTTAGCTTCCTCGTTTTCATATTCTGTTTTTGTTTGATTTTGTCGCAGCTTGGCTCCCTGAAATATCGGAGAGCAAAAAATATTGAACAGTAAATTCGTATTTTTAGGTTACATTTAGGTTATATTCTCTTTTTACTTTCCTTTTTATGTTTATTGCACGAAAATACAAGTGAAAAATATATTTAACGATCTTAGAGTTATTATTAAAAGAATAGAGGTAAGTTTATTCAGGAACTTACAGTTTTTGTTTGAATAAATCCGATTCACACGATCTGTCACACGTTAACTGTCTCGATGTTTTGATGGGTTTAATGACGCCAACTTGGAGAATTCGAGTGTTCAATAATTGGGACACACTGCATTTTCTATGTCCCAATGATCGAACACCGTATTTTTTAACAAATAATTAAATAAAGTTTTTTCATAAAAAATGTTATTTGTAAGAAATTTTCTGAGGAACCTGAAACGCCTTTACTTTTTGAGATACGACACTTTTTGAATTTTTTATGCCCTTACGCATGAAGCGGCGCGTCTTAGCAAAAACGATAAGCAGTTACCACGAGACGTCAAATCGAGTCACCGTTGCTGATTAAATAATTTTTTTCTCTATTAATTAAAGCTTTTTTTGCACAAGTAAGGTAACATTTCGATAGCTAAAAGTTCCATATATGTAATGAAATTTTATAAATAAGTAAATGCGTGCAGGTGAATGAGAAATGATTAGAATACAAGATAGTGTTCAATAATTGGGACCTGTTCAATAATTGGGACATTTACCTTACCTAGAAATTTGCTTTCAAATTTTGCAAAAATAACGCACTTTGAAGGAAATAAATCGATTTTTTGCCAAAAAAAGCAGTAAATTGTTTATAAAAAGAAGTTTACATTTAATAAAAAAACGGCTACGTACTCCCATAAAGAATATAATTGTGAAGCTGCTATCAAAATTTCAAATCGATGCATGCAAAGGTGGTCGAGTAATCCGTCTTCCGAGATCGAAAAAAGTGGTTTCGAGAAAAACGCGTTTAAGGTTGTATGAGCAACTCAGCGCGCGCTCCAAGGCGCTGCGGCTAAATCGATAATTGAACCTTTAAATAAATAAAAAATGCTACAGGACCAATTGCATATTGTTTTTATGACACCAAAGTATTTTTAGGAAAGAAAACGTCTTTCCAAAATCCTAGAGTGGTATTATCCCTTAACACTAATGAGAGTTAGGTACATCATCTGTGATCTGTCTTAGATCGCACCCATGTTTAGCGTATATCTATATACAGTACTACCTCCCTAAGAGAGCGGTCTAGGGCGGTTAGGGGAAGTAATTCTCGAGAAATTCGTCGCCGAAGCCTTCCCCCACCGCTAGGTTAGCGCGCTCGAAAATCGCGCATGTGGTAGCGTGTATGTGTTTCTCCACTCGACCTCTATGAGAGAGCGCGAACGAAAGTGTTGAGAAAACTGTAAACAAGTTGCGGAAAGTGTACTGGCGTTTCGTCGTTTCATGCGTATATCTCATTGAATAATCATGCGTTATTCATATATATATATATATATATATATATATATATATATATATATATATATATATATATATATATATATATATATATATATATATATATATATAATGTATTTGAAATACCTGAAAAAAGTTGAATGCTTTTTTTATATTTTTTAAAAATAAAATCGTCCATTTTTAATTGACGAACGGCTGTAACGCGTTTTTGAGCGGCTAAGTCTCGCAGCCGTTTGGGAAGGAGAGATTGCGTTGGGTTGCTCATTGTTGCTCACGGCGGTGGCAGCGAGCAACAATGTATCTTTCGCGCCAACGTTCGGATAATTGAGAGTTCGGATAAACTAAGTCATCGTTCGGATAATTGAGGTTCTACTGTACAGTGTACAAAAAAAATGTAACTAACAATTTATCTTGTGTATATACTTCAAGTTGAAATATACAATGTATATATATGTATAAATATTTCATTTTTAGATAAAACGGGATGGCTGAATCGAAAATATATTTTACTTGCATTAAATTACTACTTGAAATTTAATTATGGTGCATGTTTTTTTCTCCGACTTTACGGCTTAAACGTATATATTATTATACAAAGGAATATTATCCATTTGACAATCGTGCGACGTGCGATTTTCTGAAATCGCTCGCGATCTCTTATGGAGGTGTCCGCGACAAACTCGGGAGGCCTCGGGTACACTGGACAGCTCGAGCTAGGTGGGGGTTCCGTTCCGCTTGAGCGCATTTTATGGCTTAAATGCGCTCAAGCGGAACGGCGGGGAAATTCTCTCTTAGGGAGGGCTCTCTTAGGGAGGTAGTACTGTACATATAGGTGTCGGAGCACCCCAGTGCCATCATTTTTTGTTCTCGTTTTGGGGACGAGTTGAAAGGCCTCGCTGAACCTCCTGGTATCTAGGCTCCATGGACGTCACATTGAATTTTGTTTTCGTAATTTTCACGTGGAAAATACTCTAATAATAATACAATAATACATTTACATGACAATGTTTGTGTTTGTGTGTGTATGCGTGTTCGCAATTTCAATTGAGTTTCAAATATATAAGTTGTAGAAAACAACCCTATGTGATTTTTTTATCCTAGAGCCTTTGAAGGTTGGTAGATAAGTTAGATCTGCAAAAATATTTACGGACTTAATTTTTTATTTGAAAACTTTTCGGCTCATGTGTGAAAGTAGTATTTTAGTACGTTAGGCCCACTCCGTGTTAAACTCCGTAAAGAAAAAAATCACGGGAGTACGTTTAATAATTTAATTTAATTTACGAACTGTCATATAAAATTAGTATCTTACAAAAAAATCACAAAAAACAAAATAACTTTTAAAGGGTTGGGTCACTCTAGAGGCCGAAAAATAGGCTTTTGGAGGATTTTTTTTTCAGAAAAACTACAAAATAAATCGAGATTACAAAAAAGGGTGTTTATCATACATATCAGTGACTGTATACCATTTTTTTAAGCGATTAATTTCAAAATGGCGGCTGTGCAGCATTTATCTCAAAACTGCATTTTATACGTTGGCCGGAAACATAACTCAGACAATTTTCAACCGATTCACTTGAAATGTTGAATATATCTTGAAAAATACATTGTCTACGGAAGTACGTAGGATTTTTTTTATATTGCATAGTTCATTCGTTATTAACGATTTTTTAGGCAAATGTTTCACTTTCCAAAAATTTGCCTAAAAAATCGTCAGATAATTGTTAATAAGAAAAAACTATGCAATATAAAAAAAATCCTACGTACTTCCATAGACAATATATTTTTCAAGATATATTCAACATTTCAAGTGAATCGGTTGAAAATTGGCTGAGTTATGTTTCCGGCCAACTTAAAAAATGCAGTTTTGAGTTAAACGCTGCACAGCCGCCACTTTGAAATTAATCGCTTCAAAAATTTGTTTGTATACAGTCACTGATATGTATGATAAACACCCTTTTGTGTAATCTCTATTAGTTTTGTTGTTTTTTTTTTAAATCCCCAAATAGCTTTTTTCGGTCTCTAGAGTGGCCTAAGGCCGTAAGCCACTGAAAATCGCAAAACATACGTGGGGGTTCAATCGATAGGTATTGAGGTCCCCCATCCTTATGCGTCGTTTGCTCCACCCCTCGCGTTACACTCTGTATATTGCTGGGCTCATCCATCTCACTGCTATGCTATAGGATAGTAGTGAGGAGGCTCCATATTCTATGCTAGCATACTAATTAATGAGATATCAAACATGGTGGAATAAACGCGAAAGGTAAAGAACTTTAAAAACTTGTAGGAACATGTGAAGCAATATTGGCAATTATAATAAATGAAGATTGAACTTTTCAAAGTTAACAATACTTATTTATTAAGAATATAATAACCATGGAGTTATTGACCGCTCTCAATTTCGCAATTTTTTCGCAGTCTTTTTGTTCGCTCTAGTAACGTGTCAAACTCGCGTTCAGTCTGTGTCGAGTGAAGCTAGCACCGCAATCCTGCGCCCGATCGCAGCGCCATCCCTGTTGCCTTCATTTTTGGGTACGCTTTTTTTTATCGTTTCCCCGTTGGAGTTTAGGCTCCTGTATCTAGTCTCCATGACATGTAGAATAAATCCTCCAAACCGCACTTTGATTGCTTTCTTAGTATTCTCAAAAAAAGTTTCCTCAGAAGACTCATTTTATGGTGACTCAAGTAAACGTAACGCCTTAAACGTATTTTCCCTAGTAAAAACTAGTTCTTACTGAACTCCTTCGTTACAACTGATTTTTCTGTGTAAAAACTAGAATTTACTGATAAATAAATTTTAATGTTAGTTGGATCTCGCCTCAAGTAAAAAAAAAACACTAGTTCTAACGATATGATTCCGTTAAACCGTTTCCGAATGAGGTTAAAGTTTGGGTTCTTTGGGTTTGCCCCCAAAACGAGTTCTAACGAAATGAATCATTCCAAACTGTTTCCGAATAAGGTCAAAGTTTGGGTTTGTTCGAACTCCTAACTCAAAATTCTAGTTTTTGCCAGGAAAAAGTAGAATTTATGTTTAGAAACTCAAACAAACCCGACCAAACCGAAAGTTTGACCTCTTCGGGAAACAGTTTCAACTGATTCATTTCGTTAGAACTAGTTTATAGTTCATACATATCGATTCTATTTTTGTTTTAAGTCCCTTCTTTCGATCTTGATTTATGTGTTATCCATTGTTGCAGAGTACATTGCTGTGCAATATGACTACAAGATTATCGAAGAATATTGGCCCGCCATTTTATTGTTCCTATTGTATCGCGTCAATATCGCAACTACATTGCAGAATCAATATATGCAACATTACAATATTGCAATAAAATTATTTACCCAACTTCCTAAAATCTTTTAACGCTGTCTGGGGTTTTTCTAAACTCCATTATTCGTTCTAATAAAAATTAGAGCGACGTTTTCACGCAGTTAATTACTTCAAGATTTCAGAGCTGTAAAATACCTCAACCTAGCACCTTAATAAAAACTTTAAACTCGGATTTCTATCTACAAAGTTTGCTCACATTGATTTTTTTCCCCGAGATTCTTCATTTAACACTTCGCGCAAGTAATTCCGTCTTCTTAGTGGGAGAAGGACAAGTAACGTGGACGGAAAAAAAATAAGCCCAGTACCATGAAAAAGGCCTATTGCATTATTTTATTAGATTCATTCAGTCGACGTAAAAAAAGTGTCTTATTTTACAAAAAAAAAAAATCTTGAGACGTGGACGCGCGGTGCGAAGTTGGTTCGATACACGTTTTTTTTTTCTACTCCTTTTGCCGCAGTATTTGCGCTTGTACTGCGTGTGAAGGTAAAAAGAAACGGTCGCAAAAAGAGAGAATTGCGGAAACCTAATAATCACGATATGAAAAAAAAAAGGAACGGATTCATTTTTTCCTTCTGCACTAAAACCGAAGTCGTATAAATATAAATTATTTACATAATACATCGCTGTAAATTATTACAATATTTTCTCTTCGACTGCACCGATTGGCGAATCGTCCACGGAATCGGCTGAGTCGCGAATGGCAGAGTGTTATTGAGAGAGGGGAAGCCCGAAAGTATCATTTTACACGACAAAGATATAGGGCGGGCGATCGAAAGTTTGAGATAAATTCGTCGTAACAATCACTGTAACAACGCCAATTACACGAATCCGTGGAACACTTCCAGTGGCGGAATTCCCTAAGAATATAATGTCCGTTTTTTTGCAATATCGTTTTCCATTACTGATAAATAACCGACGACGGTAAAAAGAGGTTTCCGCCACTTTTCGTGTCCCAATTCCGACGGTAAATATCCACAAATGTTTCTATTTCTACCCATACGCACGCGACGCACCTCTACCATCATTCGAAATAAATCGCGAACTTCAAAACCGAAAAACGAGGCTTCGAATGGTGAGATAAGTAAAAAAAAAAAAATAACGCACAGCAACAGAACGTTTACGCGGAGAAATAAAAAATTCCAATTTTATGGGACGCGTTACACGTCGCTAAACGATTGAAGGTTTCTTTTTGAAATATTGCGCCCAGCCACAACATTATGCAATAACAATTCATTCGTATCTGCCCGGTTTCGCAAGTTTCCGTTCAAATTTGCCGCGTAAAAGGATCACTTGGGGGCGGCCATCTTGATTCGTACAAATCTCGGCCACCAGGGTCGCACACCTGTAACACGAACCTCATATCGCCACTGCTACATCTAAAAGACACGCACACCACTGCTCGTTCTTCCGTCTCTCGCATAATCTTAAGAACGAGCCGGAACATCGCAAAATTTCGCGAATCGCACAGAGATATGTTCTTTGAGTTTTGCGAGAAGAACGACCCGGCCCGCGATGAATAAACTATTCAACGTTAACGCACGTCGTTCTCCACTCCAGACTATATATCCTCTTCCTCGATTTTCTTTCTCAAGAAACGGAAAGAGGCTTCGGTCGGCGTAGCGGAGGGTGGGGGAGGGGGGGGGGGGGGCTTTGGCTGAAGTTTTCCTACTGTCGTCTTTTATTCCGATTCCTCGATGCGATTTTCATTTCGGCAACCTTTGAGCCTGCCGATGATCTCTTCGAGGTTAGCTTGTCTTCTCCACATCCCTTCTCGTCGGGAAAAACGGAAATCTCTAAAAATCAACGGAATTGCGTTCGGCGAAGGGCACGTGTGCGTAAAGCGCATGAACACCGCGGGCTCGCAGTCTTTTTCCCTCGATCGTTGCGATCGATGCCTGGCCCGTTGATGACACGGGCCTCACGTCGTAGCGTCTGTACCGCGTTTTCGTCTTCGAACCCGCTGTTTTCAGACGTGATGTTCCGCGATTGCTGCTCCGACAAATGCTAATCTCGTGCTGAACGTTGTTATTCCGTTGATGGCAATGATGATTTGTTGCCCGCACGCTTCCACGTGGCTGCTGGCGAGCTACGAGCTCGTCGCGACGGGCACTTCCGGTCGATACTCTCGTTCGCATCAGAGAGTGCGACAATCTCATTGCGGAGTCTCACCTTCGAGAAAAAAACGCGAAGAAGTTAGAATAATGGAATAAGAAGCATTATATGAACGTAAATGTGGACAGTGGCTGTAAGAACGGACTTGAGAGCAGGGCGTACAAGCGACACTCGAAACATCAGCGTAAAAGTGATTGAAGATGGCGGAGGGATGACGGGAACAGAAATAGGTAAAGGGTGTCTCATAATGACCTGACATTTTAAATCACGCGCCATTTTTTTGTGGTGACCCTAGAATACCGATCTTTGACAAATGACATCAGGAAGTATCGAGGTATAGTCTTTTCGCGGTTTAGTTACTTGCTGCATTGCTACTGCATAGTTATTGCAGACGAAGTTTCATGATCGCGTTTGCTGAAAGGAAAAATGTATACCAATGATGTACAGACCATTCCGCAGCTCAAGGAACCTATTGGACGCACCATTAATGAAATTAGTCTGCAATTATTCCAAAATGTTATTGAAAATTTCGTCAAAAGAGTCTACGTTCGCAGACAGGGGCGGCCATTTATCGGATATTCTGTTCCACACATAACCTCCATGTTTGTACTTTACATTAAGGGGTTTTCTCACTTCAGACGCTAAAAAGGCTATTTTCATTAATTTTTTTGATAGGATTATATTAGAGATATTGATATAAAAGTTAATACGCTCAATAAATACACTTTCGAAATACATAAAAAGAAAATTTGTTATTATTATTTATAGAAGAAAATGGTAGTTAAAAAATGTCCTAAAAATTGTAGGTCTGCGATATTGATGAAATCTCAGAGATGGATCATCCAGAACAAAAAAATCAAACGGCTTTAGACTCAGTATGTTAATGGCTATAGCGCATATCATACGATTTTTGATATATGCAAACATAACAAAATGGCGGACATTTTTCGAAAAAAACGTGTTTTTTCACCGTTTTTGGCAACAAAAAAGTTAATATCAACATTTACAAAAATCCTTGATATGCGCTGTAGGTACAGTTGTAAAGAATATGTGGTTAACATTCCATAAGGATCGGTTCAGTAGTTTCGAAGATTCTATCAACAATAACCGATGTGTTGGTCTAGTGGTTAGAGTGCTTGCCTCTGAAATCAACACTTCGGGAGGTCGCGGGTTCGAATCACCGTCTCGTAGTTTCGTCGAGAAATAAAAACACAGGCGTGACGTAGCTCCAGTTGTACACAGATGTCGCGCACACGGACCGGTACGTGTGTGTGTCGGATGGGTATGGCTGTAGCCTGTGAGCTATTTCTCGACGAAACGCGACTAGCTCCGAGGCTGGGAAGCGAACTCGTGACCGGCTGTATTGGTATAGGTTTTCCGCAGTTTCCCTATACCCATGACAGAAATGTCATGATGAATATAATACAGAGGGGGAAGTCGGCTGCGGCCGCAATGGGGAGGGGGGACGATGGAGAGAAAGAACAAGTGTAGAGCGGTGGGGAAAATAAGTGGAGCCTTGTAAAAAGCCGAAAAGGCTGTGCAAGTAAAACTCGAAAAAAAAAAGATTCTATCAACAAGCCGTCGAAAAACGTTGTTTCGACAAAAACGCGTTTAAAGTTGGCTTGGGTTACGTCAAGACATAACATTTTTTTAAAATGTATTTCGAAAGTGTATTTATTAAGTGTAACAACTTTTATATCAATATCTATAATAAAAAGCTATCAAAAAAATCCATAAAAATAGCCTTTTTTAGCGTCTAAGGTGAGAAGACCCCTTAAAATAAAAATGTTAGTACTTCTCAAATAATCAATACGTTTTAATAATAAATTAAAATATCAGGTCATTTTGAGACATCCTGTACAAGGTGCGTGCACACTTTTCTTTAGGGTTCTATGAGAAGTCGAAGGGTTCCAAGGGCCCCAAGGGTCTAAAGGGCTTTGAGTGCCTTAGAGGCTTAATCTTAGTGAGGCAAAACTTAGAGGTTATGTACCCTTCACCCTTTTGATTCTGCATCCACACAGCACGGATTTTTTTTAATGACATTGCAGAAACAGCGCAATTTTGAGGGTCGCACTTTAAAATTTCTCCAAGGGGTCTGCATAAGCTTGAAATCGAAAAAATCCGATTTTTGTTGATTTTCCAAGCTTAGGATCCTGACTTTGATTTGCAACAAAGTTTTTGTAAAATTTCCAAAAATCGACCGGATTATGACGATTCTCGTGAAGGGGCAGATCGCCCGCTGCGACATACCCGTTTAGCGTTTTTCCCAAAATCTATTCGTCCGATTCACGAATGGAAGTGTAAAATCGCGTTAAGCTGGGGCCGACGGAAATGCTCACCTCGCGTAAGGTGGCGGAGGTGACGGAGCGGTGGGGTCGACCGATGCTAAACCTCCAGTACCAACGGTACTGAGTATCGTCACTACCACCGGCTGCGTCGTCGACGTGAGAGTACACGTGGCGGTGACGTTATTGTTGTTACTGTTGCCGGGAAGCGTCGCTAATTGAGCAGGATTCAGTTTAATGGCGTCGTCGTAGCTCGGCGGTGCGTCCGCGACGGCCTCGTAGTCCGGTGGTTTTTGTCGCGAATTCGTTATCGAGGGTTCCTCTATCGAGATCACGTGAATCGGATCGTCGATCTGCAATTAAAAAAAACGACCAGCACCGATTGAGACTGGAACGATTCGATTGTCTGATAACGCGTGATAGCGATAATTGGAATTAATATTTTGACTTGAAAAATTATATTCGACATCGAAAAAACGGGGGAAAAAACGTCGCGTTGCTCAACGCACTGGTGTATCTCTTTGGATCATTCTTCCTTACGGTCGCTTACGCTTTTAGTCTGTCTTTTACTAATCAGTATCGTTAACTCTTTGCCGGACGAGTCCTCGAGCCTGCCATTTATTATTCATAGCCTGGGAAAGTGAATTTCGTACTTATGCCAGTACGACTAGGTCTATGCACTTTATTTTTACGTGATTTTTGCTCTCAGATATATATATATGTCATTTTTATGGATTTTCGAAACCTTCATCCTCGTGTCCTCCGCTCTCGTTGATCGAACTCTTCCAGTATGAACGTTCGTCAAGAATGGTCGAGCCTTCCACCGATCAATATTAAGGAATACTGTTTTTAAAAAAAATGATATTGAAGTTCGTCTCGTTGACATGCAATGGAAATTAATATTTGTGAAGTGCTTTCAGAAAATTGTGCCTACAAAAATCCCTTTATTATTTTTGAATATACTTATTCAGAGATCTGCAATATAAATATGCAAAAAGAATGCTGCATTATAATAAAAATAAGTACATAAAAAAATTCAAAAGAAATTTTGTTGCATTCCACCGATGAAAGACACATGTTCATCGTCGAACAAACGTTTTCTAGAAGGGGATATTAAATTGAATCCCGGAGGTTCTGCGCATTTTCTTTCGCGGAAAGTCGTGAACTGCGCTAGAGTTTGTACGGCGACGACTGTAGTTGATAAATCTGGCAGAGATATCCTGGTACCGCGCTCTCGATCGAGCTACCCTACAACTACAACTGACGAAAAGGGCAACGATCCAAGAAATTAGGTCCTCGTAAATGAGGCACCCGGACCATTTGATATTTGCTCATTGTAGATTTTCCAAAATTGTACCATTTTCCTCAATTGTACCATTTTCCAAAATTGTACCATTTTCCTCAATTTTATCATTTTCCAAAATTGTACCATATACCAAAATTGTACCATTTTCCAAAATTGTACCATTTTCCAAAATTGTATCATTTTCCAAAATGGTACCATATTCCAAAATTGTACCATTTTCCAAAATTGTACCATTTTCCAAAATTGTACCATTTTCCAAAGTTGTACCATTTTCCGAAATTGTACAATTTTCAGTTACAATTGTATAATTGTACATCTGTACAATTTTGAAAAATTGTACCATTTTCCAAAATTGTACCATTTTCCTCAATTGTACCATTTTCCAAAATTATATCATTTTCCAAAATTGTACCATATTCCAAAATTGTACCATTTTCCAAAATTGTACCATTTTCTAAAATTGTACCATTTTCCAAAATTGTACCATTTTCCATAATTGTATCATTTTCCAAAATTGTACCATATTCCAAAATTGTACCATTTTCCAAAATTGTACCATTTTCCAAAGTTGTACCATTTTCCGAAAATGTACAATTTTCAGTTACAATTGTATAATTGTACATCTGTACAATTTTGAAAAATTGTACCATTTTCCAAAATTGTACCATTTTCCTCAATTGTACCATTTTCCAAAATTATATCATTTTCCAAAATTGTACCATATTCCAAAATTGTACCATTTTCCAAAATTGTACCATTTCCCAACATTGTACCATTTTCTAAAATTGTATCATTTTCCAAAATTGTACTATTTTCCAAAATTGTACTATTTTCCAAAATTGTACCATTTTTCAAAATTGTACCATTTTCCAAAATTGTACAAGTTTGGATATCTACGCATATAAACAGACGTACACATATCCAAAATTGTACAATTTTAGATATCTACGCATTTACACAGACGTACACACGCGTATGCTTCTAGGAGACGCAGCGCAGTCCACGCGCGAATGCCACTATAATTCAACAGGGATACCCAAATAGACGAATGCATGATTTTCCACCAATGGATTTTACTCGTTTACGGAGACCCTTGCAGGAAAGAGGGTACATTCGCTCGTCACAGATAAAAATAGATAGGTACGAATTAAGGGCAAAAACAATGGAAGAAAAAGAAGAACGGAGTTCTTTTTTTTGTACTATAGAGCCTCTAGGGGTGGTTACGGAAATAGGGAGAAATGGGGAAATTATGCCTAGAGGGCGATGACGTAGGCAGCGTACATAGGCGGTATCGCACACTACTACGAGCCTCGTACGGATCAGTACGACCTGTGTGTATTAATGTCTATAATTTGTATTTTATTCTTGAATCTTGGCCATTCTCGGGCACTTGCAATTTTACATAGCCCCACGTACTCGGCCGTTCACTTACGTAGGAGAGAAATAATAAAAATGAGGAAAATCATCGGTCAACTCCTGAATGACGTTGAGGTTTGCATCGTTGGAACGCAACGTACATTTTGTCTCTCTCTCTTTTTCCCAAATTTTACTTGGCAGATTGAAGAGCCGATGATTTTCATGACTTTATTTTTTAGGAAAGATTTCTCCGTCATTTCTGAGACTTAGATAAATCTTTCTAACCTTGTTGTCTAAAACATGATCCAAAATGTTTTTGAAAATTTTGAAAGATTATTTTTTATTGCAAAATGTAGCCATTTTTTCGGAAAATTCAATCATTTTGTTTCGAACAGTACCGTTTCATCGATTTTCCACATTTCTCACGTTTTCTTGGTTCATATTCTGCGTATGAGTATTAATAAAAGAAAAACCTTCGTTGGTTTTTTTTTCAGATTAATCCCGCCGACGGTACGTGTCACGCCGTCTGACAACATCCATCGCGTCTCGTTCAGAAGACCGTGCCGTACTGCCGCCATTTTCAAAGACTAATGATAAAGAAGAAATACCATGTAACAGCCAAAAGTAGTAATAAAAACATGCCCTAAGTCTCAAAAATGGTCAAGAAATCTTCCTATAAAAAAAATAATGAAAATCAGCAATTTTCTCCTCGCCTAAAGGTATCCCCCCTCTTATGCTATGAAAATCACGTAAACATTTTTTACGATCCTTATTCAGCGATCTGCAACCTAAATCCGCAAAATATGATTTTCGACGATAATAAAAATAAGCAAATGAAAGAAAATTTTGTTGCATACCGAAGATTCGAAACTTCAACCCCATAGTATGTATGCGTATCCATTACAGATACAGAAGATGATTTTCGACTTCGAGGGTTGTCCCGATACTCAACCCTATGAAAACCCCACTGTCTTCAAAATGACATTTCAATAAATGTGAGTACATGTATACAAAACTAACTTCAATGATAGTTGACCCGTCAAAATCGAGTATTCGTTTCGCCAAATTTTTGAGGACCGTCCCCAAAGCAGCCACATGCTGTGACAGCCTACGTTACACAGATATAACGGGTTTAAAAAGTACTTTCCGCATGTACACCCTCTCCCACACTGTTTATATATAACTATGAAAATGCAAGTTGATGACTGACGATAAATATAGAATTGCTCGGTGTGCATACGTGTATGTACCTCGTTCGGGTTAACATCCTTGGCTTGAGAAACTTCTAAATGCGACTATCGTGATCGACCTAACCCTATTTCGCTTGCAAGTACACACGAAAGCTGAACGAATGGTTGTAAAGGGAGACCTGTGTAGCAGAGAAAGCATGAACGAGAGAGGGGGGGGGGGGGGGGTGAAAGTGTCGTAACGAGAACTCGTCGATTTCCAACCCCGCAGACTTGAGCTTTTGTGCGTCATAGCTTATACGAATATGTTCGAATTAGCGTGGTATGACGAGTATCTTGTATGTTTATAGGGTAGAACGAGGGCGCATTATGTTTGCGCGGTCACTCAACTGGTTAGGCGGACTATTTCCAAGGGGAACGCGAAGGAAAGAAAACCTCGAGTTTGTCGTGAAGAAATATCGCCTGCAAATAGTTCAGCATTATTATTTAGGGCCTCTTCACGACGCCTGACGAGAATTCCTCAAATACGTTATGAACTTTAGCTTATTTACCAAATTTTAATCTGAGACATTTAAGGGCTGACACCTAGCTGATATTTTTCAAACCATCGATTTTTGTTTTCGACCGATTTTTCAAATATAACATTTGAAAGAAATCCTCTGGAAATGTCAAGCCGATCCGTTCAAAATTGAGGGAGCCGAACCCCGACCCATCCACCAGTGCCGGTTGTCCGAGCACTAGATAATATAATTTAAAAACTAAAGGCGTTTGACTTTTTCTTATTCCGGACGATTTGTTTCCGAGCAGCAGTGGTCAGCGCGGAAGACGTTTTTCAAATTGTAAATATTTTTTTAATACGAAAATTGTAATGGATACTTAAAGCCATACTTGAAACTTAAAACTTAAAAGATACTTAATAATCGTACTTAAGATACGAATCGTATCGAAAGATAAGAAACGTACTCAAGAGATACTTACTTAAAGTATGTCTTACTTAAAGGTACTACTTAAGGGGCCAGTTCACTTTGAAAATTTCGAAAAATCGAAAGCAAGCAAGACTTGGAGAAATCGATGAAGATGAGCAATCAGAAGGGATTTTGTACGGTGCAAGAATTACCGATTGAGTTTAGGTAAGAGTTTTTCATAGTATAAACTTTAAACGCGTTTTTCTCGAAACAACGTTTTCAAAATCTAGCCCCATCGTATCTCTAAAACTAATAAACCGATTCTCTTGAAATTTGAACCACATATTGTAAACATGATTCGCAACATGACGACCCTCGATGGTTTTAAAGTTTTTATTTTTACTCTTTTTTTTCTGCGAAAAAACGCGTTTTTAAAAACTTTTTTCGTCTTTCATCTGCCATTTTTTATTTTTTAATGAAACTTTATATCCGAGGGTCATTTTGTAGCTGGTGTCATACTGAATCTAATGGATTGTGATTTTTTTTGTTTCAGACAAAACGTCTTTTTTTAAAATGTATTTCAAGACTTTATTTATCAAGCCCAACAACTTTTATATTCATATCTGTTATGAAATCCTTTAAAAGAATCGCGAAAATAACCTTTTTTTCGTGGCTCCAAAGTGAACTGGCCCCTTAAAGTGTTTTTAAATAAGCATCTTCAAGTAAATACTTTAAGGCCTTAGGCCACAGTAACGGGTATAAAATTATGTGCGAATTTAACCATTTTTTTTCGTATGAAAAAGTGATTCACTCATAAAATTAATTACACATAATTTAGTATGAATGTCAAGCTGTTAGAAAATATATATTTTTCCGATGTACAAAATGGCCGACTACTAATATTTTCTTTTATCTTTTTTTTAGGCGCTCCGCAGCGTGACATTCAGCATCCACAATTTCTGACCTAGAACAAAAAATAAAAATTCTCGTCAATCTACATTAGAATACCTAGAGAAGTACGTACGGAATTTAAAAAATATTGTTTTATTCAAAAGATGTAGGTATTTGAACTTGAGAAATGAATTTTCAGTGAAAAATTTCGCTATAACTGCTCATAAACTGCTCATAAAATGAAAAGTTTTCGATTAATCAGAAATTCCGTACGTACTTCTCTGCGAAATGCAATTAGGAACACAACTTTTAAATTTGAAGTAAATCGAGTGAAAATTGTTGAAGTTATTTGTCACGCCAATTGGAAAAAAGCTGTTTCGAGTAGCCATTTGGTACATCGAAAAAAAAATATATATTTTCTAACAGCTTGATATTCATACTAAACAGATGTGTAATTAATTTTATGAGTTAATCACTGTTTCATACGAAAAAAAATTGTTAAATTCGCACATGATTTTGTACCCGTTACTGTGGCATTAAGTAAATACTACTAAACACTTTAAATAAATACTACTAAATACTTTAAGTACATAAAAGTATCTTCGAGTAAATACTTAGAGATAAAGAAACTCTTGCTTAAAGATACTTCAAAACTTACTTATAACTTAAAACTTAAAGAAGATATTTAAAACCACGTAAAACAAAAAAAATTGAAAACCTGTACATCAATACCAGAAAATATTCGCAAAAATTCCTAATTTTTTGGCAACTTCCGCGAGAATGACAGAAAGTGAACCTTCACGATACCGATGATAATGAGCGAAGCAACAAGTTTGCACGTACGTGCATCGAACAATGTATACTCTAATTTCGATTCGAACTGAAACAATTGGAACAAGCTGAAAAAAAACGAAAAATCAGAATCTTTGTAGGCTTTTTGTACCTTAAGGGCCGAAGCGAGAGAGGAACAAATGGAAAAATGAAAAGGGCAGAAAACGTCGGGGGCAGTACAAATCGTCTGCGACGTGGGAAGTTTCCATGATGGGTAGGAAAATAGACCAGAATAGGAGTTTGACCCGGATCGATCTAAAGATACCTGCCGATAATACTCGAGGCTTTCACCCCCTAGCTCGCCGAGAGCGACGTGAGCGAGGCCGGCTACAATGACGAATTGTTTATAAAAAAAAAACAGTTATGATAAATGAGAGAAGTAGAAATAAAGGGCGAACGGAGAAAAAAACCTTTTGTTCTATAATTGTCTATTCTGGCACGTCGATAGGGGTGGGTTCGTATTTATAGAATAAAAGTTTAAAACGCGCGAATGAAATTGAGCTGGCAGCCGGAGAATGGAATTGAGTAAAGAGCAAGAGAAAGAAAGAAAGAAAGAAAGAGAGAGAGAGAGAGAGAGAGAGAGAGAGAGAGAGAGAGAGAGAGAGAGAGAGAGAGAGAAAGATAGAATGAGAGGGAAAAATAATAATAAAGTGAGAAATCCAATTCCGTACGACAAAACTCGCTCAAACTATCGGGCTATATTGCTGCACGCCATGTGAACCCATCCCCATGTATATTAAACTCCATACACACTCAAACCACGTTATTGTATATTTTTTTTTCCCTCTGTAGGAAAATCGACCCTACTGTGGTTATTTTCGTAAAAGCTCTCGTATTGCGAATTCAAAGGAAATTCAACGATATGACAGGCTTTCGTTTATTCACCCGAATAATTATAACCACGGGTCCAACTGAGGAAAAACGTTTTCCTTAGTCAAATATTTTCGAAAAATTCTGTACGAAAACGACACGTTATATTTGCACATATCCGCATATTACGAATATATTTTCACGTGTAGTTTTTAGGGGTAGTTTCATGTAACTATTCAGTAATTCTAATTTCAGAATTACTGAATAGTTTTATAAAAATACCCCTAAAATAGTTACAATAAATTACATTATAAAATGAGGAAATTTTATTTCTAACTTATAATAAACAAACAAACTCCACTACCCCTAAAAATAGTTACTTATAATAAATCATGACTTATTCATTATTTTTGTAATCGTAACTTTATGTTTACAACAACAATGATGATAATATCAATACGAAGTAACGATAATAACGATACTAATTCCTAAATGGCAATGACGACAAAAACAATAAACAATATTATGTGCAGAAATGCATAGTTATGCAACATATTAAGCAAATAAATTATGTGTCGTTTCTTTGCTCACCTGAGCAGTTATCGGATGACTAGTGTGTTGCGCCTGTACACTGGCTCTCGTGGGCGGTGCGTGAAGCCAGCAGCACATTGCAGCGCATATTAAAAGAGCTCCGGCGACTATGCAAGCGACACCAACGTAACGCACAGGTTCGACGTAATTCTCGGCCAATCCTAACCAATTGATAAGAGCACCAACGCACAGTAACACCATACCGTAACGATAGGGTCGCTGGGATCGCCGTGACTCCTCCAGAGACATGGCTGCAATCCAAATGTAATAATCGATTATTATTTTTTTCCCTAATCTCGATTTTTCCAAACAAAAAATACATCTTTACTGCGCTATTATTTTCGTTGCATCGTGAAAAGTTTTGCTCGTTAAAACGCCTTCAAGAAAATGACTCATTCTCGCCTATATACCTATACGGAGAAGTCTAAACTATTTTTCGCAATGCACAACCGATCGGAGTAAACAAATGCTTCCACGTCCCGGTCGCCCGACGCGATAAGAAAAGGAGAAGAAAAAAATCGTCAACGATTCCATGCGCTGTGACATAAATTTGCACAAATACGGAAATCCAGTAGTAAAGGTTGATATCGGTCAGACATGCGAGAAACCAAAGTGCGCGCGTTTTACTTTTCTTTTTTCGTTGTGAATTGGGCCGCGAATTTCGGCGAACAAAAAAGTTGATGGATTCATCGTCGGGGATTCGTTGTGACATTTCGATGAAACGTGTCTGCCCGATGACAACATACGTGTCAATGGACTACGACGATAATTTCTCGTTGAGAGGCTTTCGTCGAAGGAGTGACAAGTTTCGTACTCAAAGCAGCAGAATAGAGATAGAGGGCGAGACGGACAAGCCTACCCCACTTCGGGTTGTCGTTCGCTGGCTATTTTAGCGTCTCGTCCGTTATCGTATTTACGTCGACGTGCTTAGGTCCCGTGCTCCACTTTTCCGGTTACGGTTGCAATCATTTGTCACGTTACGAACAATCTTCAAGAATTTTCGTTACAGCAGTCCGTCGAATCATTATTATATTCATTTGAGTAGTAGTTTTTGTTACTTTTCGATATTTTTATTGAGGGACTTTTATTGAGATCTTAGTAGTAGTAATAATATTAATTATGATGATAATAATAATTATTCATAATGTTATATGATTATATTGTCACATTTTATTATATAACAATATCTTAACAATGTTATTATATTATTAGTATCAATATCTATCATCAGAGGAATAATAACAATGATGGTGTTGCAGTTAAAAATGA
The DNA here is from genome assembly GCA_964007375.1 of Ophion obscuratus. NCBI lineage: Eukaryota > Metazoa > Arthropoda > Insecta > Hymenoptera > Ichneumonidae > Ophion > Ophion obscuratus. The sequence goes on along the minus strand of OZ023312.1, from coordinate 38,087,254 downwards.
AAGTGATAATAATAATAATAAGATCTATAACCAATAATAATAAATTAATAATAAACAAATAAATAATGAATAAATAATAATGATAAGATCTATAACCATTACTGTCATTATTATTATTTTATCTTTTTACGATTGTTATTATTATGATCGCGGACAAGAAAAATACTGTCAATTATTGAAACAACTTTGGAATAATCGTCATCTTTTACAAATGCATAACAATGTAGAAAAATTTATGATTTCGAGTGTGAATCAGATTTCTGTTTTCAACTGTTCTTCCCGGTCGCTCTGAGACGAAAACCCCCACGCACAGTTTTCGTAATGCTAAATCGCTTTGAAAAAAAAAAGTAAAAAGACACACGAGTAGTCTTGAATCCTTGTAGAATGTAAATCCACGATTGTTTGAGTACAAAAGTTTTAGCAATGATTTTATTTGTTGCTATGGATTGCTAATCATTTCCAGGAATTGAAAAATTAAATTTCGCTCGAACAAAATCGTCCCGAGTTAAAGCTAAGGTGGGATATACATTTACAACGATCAAAAAATCGATTTCATTTTTCTCTTTAAGGTAGTACCTCCACAGGAGAGTTGAATTAAGAAATGGTTGAAATTTGACAAATATGTTATTTAATAAATTATCCAAACATCTGTGCAATTTGAATAAGTTTGACCACCCCAAACCTGAGATATTTACACTTAAAGTTGGCTCGGTTTACACGTAACAAATGCGTTATGATGGGCAAACAGAGCATCATTAATTCTACCGCCAAAATTTAAATTAAGAAATTGATAAAAAACGAGGATAAGCTAGAGTAAGATATGACGAATAATGTGAAAAAAAAATGAGAATCATTCACCATCTAGTTTCCAAGATATAACCATGAGAAGCCCTCACAATTTTGGTGCAAAGCCTGGCAAAGCTTGGCAAAGCCTGGAAAAAAAAACAATTGGGGCAAAGCTTGGACAGTCCCAGCAAAAAGTTCACTGGCAATAGTAGATCAAAAACACAATATAAAATATATTTTACGGCAATAAATGATATCCATCGTATTATCTACTAGTACCGAGTCAATATTGCACATTTTCAAAGGAGTTTTTCTCAAAATCACGTTTTTCAAATCGGTACCCGAAATTTCTCGAAAACCAATGAACCGATTGCCTTGAGGTTTTTTGTGGTTATTCTATCTACCTTTATCTAGTACTTGTCATAGGATTTTTTTCCCGTTACTTCGTTTTTGTTTTATAGGCAAAATAATAACAAATTTTTGGCCCAAAAATCACTATTTATGTTCAAACGTCCGCCATTTTGTCATAAATCGATATTTTCAAAATCGGCTATGACAAGTACTAAATTATAGTATCTAATTTAATAATCTTTTTGGTTTTTTGTTTTAGATGATTTTTGAAAAAAAAACGCCAATGGGTACCGTATACGCAGATTTTTTTACGACGCTCCAAGGATCATACAATATTCCTGTATATTTTTGATATTTTTAAATAAAGAAAATTAAACATATGTTCGAATGTATATACTTTTAGATAATTAAAACCCCAATCCGAAATTTCAAATAGTTTTCCTTGAAAAAATTCACAAAAATGACCTTTTTTTTCCGTCTCCTACGTGTATATCTCCCCTTAAGTATACTATTAAAGTATACCTAAAGTTTGATAATTGTAGAATAATTATTTCTTAGTTTAAAAAATCTCTCAATATTGCTTATTGTTGTCCTGTCTAAATGTATATCCCGCCTTAATTGTACACGGAGGCTCGATTGGCGATCTTAGCACCTTCAGTTAGACATTACCAATGACAAATTTGGGTAATTTACAAGAAAAACATTTTATCCCTTCGCTGAGGAGAAATTTGCCAGAGCCACATAGACGAGGCTTTTGAAGAACGCTTTGTGCCAGTCAAGAGGATGATTAAGTAGAAATGGTAGGTCATAGTCAGATGTCGTGTCGCCTTGACATTATCGTATTATAATGCGAGAAAAGAGGTCGCGATAGGCTAAGAACGGCGATAAATAAAATAAAAAAATTAACACGGTAAAGATTTTCTATCGGGTCAGGCTTTTTCTTCACGTTCTTTTTTTTTTCCCGCGCGAGAATACAGTAATATCGGTAATTTGCACTTCCGTTGGAATCGATCGATCTTCGCTGCTCCGACTTCCTGCCGTTATTGAAATTCTCGAAGCCCGCAGCTCCATCGTCCATTCGATTATTCACGAGCTTTCGAGCTCTCCAGTGATTCCTTGTGCACACGCGATGCAACCTGCGCAGGATTTTAAAAACCTCCACGCTTTTTCTCATCGCGCCACGACGTCACATCGAGCCCGATTTATCAATTAAACGAAGAAAAAACGTTTGCATCTCGTCCTTAAAAAATATCAATTACTTCTCGAACTTATAACGAGTAAGGATAATAAGGACGTACGAATAAACGAGAAGTAACTGAAGTGTCGTTGAGCGTATTCAAATATCCGATGGCCCCGGTATACCTGTGGCACAATTTTTATCACGAATTCGATCGGTCGGTGAGCTCGATCAATGTTTCCTACGTATCGTCGTCGCATGTACGACGAACGTTCGCGTGGACGTGAGGCATCGTGCTCACGAACATTATAGACGAGAGCTCACTCCACCGATGTGCTCGCATTGAATGGCGTTTGGGTGTGAAACACGATTTCCAATAATATCGAGCATACCTACGGATATCCCGACGACTAATTATGGTCTCGAGGAATGGCCCCGTTGGAATGGAACAAATATTTTTTCTTCTTCCCATTTTTATTTTTAGACGAAATATTTATTTACAGACGAAAATAATAGATCTCCAAATAAGCTTTATGGATTTACGTGACGAAGATTAGCCACAAAAAAAATTCGAGCAATTGAAAAATAATAATTTTCGTCGCACTCCAACGATGAAAACTTCAATCCAATGACTAATTAGTGGCTTTCGAAGCTCATCGTGGGATATCAATCATCATTTTAATTATGTTCCATATTTTGTTAATATTTAAGAAGGTTGGAGCGTTAGCCACAATCCAAGGTTAAATTTAATTAAAAAATACATGTTATTGTTTACACTATACTGAGTCTTTACGAATTTTTTGAACTTTTTTCACCACCAAACACCAGAGATAAAAATAGTTTAATGTATGTAATTTAACGTGCGGATAGATGGGCAAGACTTTCACACTAAAGGTTATGTAATTTTTACTGTTATTTAGCACCAAGATAAACCATTTCTAACAACGGATTAACGCAAACTGAACCTTTGTGAACATTTAGAAAAATAAAATCGTCATCTTGCCGATCGTAAACCATCGGCCAATAATCTCGTGACGTAAATATGAATAGGCATAATTATGAATTACTCAAAATTTCATTGTGAATTGTATAAAACATTCGTTGTCGTAGTTTTTTTCATAATAATCATCCATAATGTTATGCTTTTTCAAGTTGGTAGTAACACAAAAGTTTTTCTACTTTACGTAATAAAAATGTTAAAATGCATAATTGTGCCTTTTAAATATATATTTTAAACAATGAGCATAGATAGAATAAATCTGTACCTCGTATGCATTTTTTTAGGTTAATTGAAGAAAAAAAATGAATAACTCGCCATTTGACTCAACTGAATCGCTCCAACCTCCTTAAATTCTAGATCTCTCAATAAGCTACTCGAAAAATTCTTTTTGAATGTTGGTAACGAAGATTAGCCATGAAAAAATGTGAGCAATTGAAAAATAATAATTTTCGTCGCATTCCAACGATGCAAACTAACGATGACTAATTAGTGGCTTTTAAGGCGTATCTTTGTACGGGGCACTCGGGATATTCATTCGAATGCGCGAAACAATTGCGAAAAACAATCTTGTACAAGGTTAGAGGGAGAGAGATTTGTTTTGCAATCAATTTAGCGTGACGCATAGGTGAAAAATTCTGTCGTACGTGTTCAAAATATCACCGAGGGAATATCTGTTTTGTTGCTTGGCTCACATTGTGGAGGAGAATCGTACCAATGTTAAATAGCCGTGCCGTGGCTGCGCAATTCCTTCCTTTGCTGCTTTATCGTTATCTTTGAATTCTTTGCGGTTCTCGAGTTTTTTCTTTGCACCTATGTACAGGGTGGCCTAAAAAGTAACGTGGCAATGGAAAATCTGGACCTGAATTACCCCCGTGCGTGTTCTACGATTTTTTGGGATTTTCGAGAAAAAAGCATTTGTTAATTTATACATTTTTTCGGCTTCTTCTGTAACAGGTTATTTTTGTCTCTTTGTATGTACTTCCCTCTTAGAATGTTTTAAAAGCAATTGGGAGTTATTTAGTCTAGTATATTTTTTTTATCATCTGAACTTAAGTGACTGATCCTCTCAAAACTGTATAATTTTTTTTTACAAAAACCTAAGACATTCACGTTAGTGTTCAGGTGGTTATTTATTAATTGCCCAACAGTGCACTTCATAACAACACGAGGGCAAAAATCGCCAGGAAAGTACATGCAAAAAAGAAAAAATGAAAAAAAAAAAAAAAAAAGCATTTTTCGCAAAAACTAAAAAAGATCGTAGAAGAAACATAGGGGTGGCTAGATAGGTATTGATACGAGGCATCTAGATTTTCCTTTTATTTATTTATAAATTTTTTCGAAACATTTATTCGTATGCCTTCGTGAATTTACGTGAAAATGCGCAGGTACGAAGAATGGAAAAAATGTATTGCGTCGTTAAAAAACGGTTCATAACATTCGAACAAAAGAATCGGCGAGCGTGCGATATTTCTTATTGGATCCGAATATAAAAGTCTCACGTGTGAACATGTGTCTTATCCGAGGTATCGGGAGTACTAAATACGACGATAAAAGCGGTGAATCGTCGACAGCTTCGCCCATATTTCAGCAGAGGGTAAAATACAGGTAAAATACAATTTATCGGCCAATCAATTAAGACAATAAAAATTTGCAAAATTACGATCCAAGGATACGTTACTCTCTGCTATATTTAGAGAAATGTGTAGTCATCGTCGAGATGGTCGCTTACTCACATCATTTTAACGAGTCGGTTCATGCATTCAAACGATTTACAGCAACAAAAAAACAACGTCGCATCAACGCATATCAACGAGAACGATATATTATTAAAAATATCCAACTGAATGTACCCCACGGGAATTTGAGTATCAACATTTTTTTGAGATTATTATCAAATGCTTATCGATCCAAAGCTACTTTTAACGCGATGCAATATTAACTGACAATCATTGAAAAAATTAATAAAAAAAATTTCCCTCGCAACTTTTTCCACAATATTTTCGTTGAAATTATCCGAAATTTGCATTATGTTTGGCTCATTAGTTTTTTTTTCGCACGTAGCTGTCGGTTCGGACAAAAATAGACCGCGTTACAGAGAATCAAAAAAGTCAGTACAAAAAATTCACTATCTTATCGTAGATGGCAATCATTGTCCAAAATATCATCAGTACGAGTGCGAAGCTTACTTAGCTAGTCTTAGCTTTGATCCAAAAAAATTGCTCCGAATTCTTTAAATGTCCCAAGTCCCGATATCACTTGATTTTTCGCGCGTTCGAACCGCGACGTTGGAAAATAGAAATAGTTTTTGTAGACACGCTTGGAGAGAGCGGAAGAAGAAAGATGATGAGAAAATAAAGCCACTAAACGCGTTCTGGTTTTGCGCTGCGGTGGGATCTTGTTCCGTTAGCCTTGCGGTCCGTGACTGATGAAAACGAACTGTACTGTATCGGAGCTGAACCTTCTGCTTTTATTTTATCGCTAGATTACTGAACTTATATATACACACACAGGCATTCAAGATATATATATATATATATATATATATATATATATATATATATATATATATATATATATTTCGTAGTACGATAATATGAAGCATATTAGTGTAGCGATCGAGGTTGATCTCGATAAGGCGTCTCTCTCGAAAATATATTACACTCGTAAATCTAGAAGCTACTGATTTCTTCCGCTTTCGATACCCTTTTTTGTATTTTCTCCCTCGGCTGAGAATCTGGTCGAACTCCAGAGCACTCGTCCGATTGGATTGTCTTATCGATCGCATTCGCCCAAATATAATTTTTCACGATATATCTTGGCTATCAGTATGGTGGGAATGATACGAAAGCGACAAAGTGTCGATTTATGTGTGGGTGGGGTCGTACATGTACACACTGTACAAAATGATATGAGATTTACAATACATTTAAGATACCAAAGGAATTGAATTTTACGAACTCAGTAGATGTACTTAAATTTGAAACACTTGTACCGTAAATTAAAAACAGGAACATGAAATTCCAACGTGGATATAGAATTTAATAGATGCAACATGGAATTTCAAAGACAAGTTTGTAAATTTGTGGAAAATGTATTGCATTAACCCGTGTCTTCAATTGAAAATTACTACAGATGTATAATAAATCAACTATAAAGAACGGAGCATTGAAAATACAAAACAAGTTTGAAATTTATTTACAGCAGCCTGAAAAATATAATATATGTGAAACTGAATTTTACGGTACGTACAATGCATGATCACAACAGATTTATTTAAAAGTGCGAAACTGGAGTTGAAAAAAAATGCATAAACACTGATGAAAATCACATGAAACAATGTGAAAATTATATTAAATTTACACTACATTTAAGGCACAAAAGAATTGAATTTTACGAACTTAATATACGAACGAATTCAATATACACTCGTATATTGATATCAGTAAATGGTTCTTGATTTCAATGTACATGGATGTGAGCATTGTTTTATACGTGCATTATTTTTCAAACACACAAGTATATTAGTATTACGGAGCTACAGTTTTATTTTTAAAATAACCTGCTTTGGATTTTCAAACTATTATCTGAAATTTCATAAGCCGCGTCCGCATTAAAACATCATATACTTGTGTATTAATTTTTACACAGAAGCTTTTTACAGTGTACATTAAAAGGTAATACTTTGTTTCCGTGAAATTAATACACACGTGAAATTAATGCTTGGATGTGATTATTTCTTTACACGTGCATTATTTTTCAAACGCACAAGTATATTAATATTACGGAGCGACACTTTTATTTTTAAAATAACCTGTTTTGGAATTGTTAAATCGTATCTGAAATTTCATAAGCGTTATCCGCATATAAACTTCCTACACTTGTGTATTAATTTGAATACAGACATTTTTTACAGCGCATGCACGAAAGCAAAACGTATTCGGTGGAGAACGGGATGATTTTTTAAACTGGAATTCTAAATACTTTTTTTCAATGTCGTAGCATCGAAAAATAAAATTATTTCAATATTTGTAATAATTAGTATTATATTTGTTATTATGAGCATTACTTTTTTAAATTACTAGTTGGTGATAAGGGGTGAAATAAAAGTAAATAATTTATATAATGCTGTTATCATACATGTGTCAATGTTATTTTGAAGATTATCATTATTATTTAGCGGTCCGAATTGAGAGAAATTATCGACGAACTTGCTCGACTACGTTCGATCGAATCGAGACGAAATATTATCAGAAGCGCTCTAATTGACACGACGTCGCACATTGTTTAAAAAGTAAAATCGACCTCGATTCTTCCTCTTCATCTCCGACTTTTATATTGCCTCCGCACCCGTGGCTACCTCGATTGTAATAGAATTCTCATACAACGCGAGAAATTAACGCCACGATGAGAAACGGATTTCATCCATACACGGATAAATTTACGGGCCTTTTCGAGCGCAATCGGGAAACGAGTGGCACTCAAAATATGTTCTCCGATAAGAGGTGGCTTGGCACGAAAGAAAATACTGCGCACAGATTTTCAAATTATCATTGTTTAAACTACCATTCCGTTTTCGAAAATTGCAATCTTTGAACTAAATTTGTCGGCAAGAAAAGAAAATAAACGTATACATACTTAAAAAAAACAAGCTTTTATTTAGAAGTTACCGTACTGAAGAGTAATCGAAAATTGCAATCTATGCACTAAAGTTGTCGGTAAAAAAAAATAAACGTATAAATACTTAAAAAAAACAAGCTTTTATTTAGAAGTTACTGTACTAAAGAGTAAAAGAGAATGTTCGGTAAAATTGAAAATAACAGTAAAATAACAGTATGACTGCAAAAAAAGTCCCTCTCTTGGTTACTCATCATAGGCGCTAGTACTTAAAAGGTACATAAACGTAGATATTTAAAAAATATGAAATAAACACTTTTCAGGCTTCAGGCTTTTTTAAAATTCATATTCTTCATATTTTTTAATTATTTACACGTTTATATACCTTTTAAGTAATTGCACATAGGTGCAAGTACTTAAAAGTACGTTTACACTTCCTTGGTCACTCATTATAGGATGAGTGACCGAGGAAGGGATTTTTTTGTAGTTATACTATGTTTATTTTGAATTTGGCTAAACATTGTTTTTTACGCTGCGGCTAGCCGTCCGGTTATCGGACGAATAAGCGTATGTTATTCGTCCGGATAGCGGCTCAGTTCACGCAGTTCACCCAACAAACAATCAAACCTATACAATCAAAACCAAGCAAACACACCCGACCAAACCTATACAATCGAACCCAAGCAAGCACATCCAAACAAACATACAACCCAAACAAACCCAACCAACCCAAACCAAACAAAATTATAAAGATTTTATTGGGATGAATACGTGTAAATTATTCGTTCGGATAGTTTGTTTAACAATTGAACACATTTTATCTCGGACGATTATATATGACGATATATGTTATTCGTGCGAATACTAGCTGACAAGAATCCCAATAATTTGTACGTCTACTGGAAATACGGCGTGAACTGAGCCACTATCCGGACGAATAACACACGCTTATTCGTCCGTTATCCGGACGGGAAGACATTCCGTATTTTTTAATTTTTAGTACAGTACCATTCAAATAAAAGCTGGTTTCAAAAAAGTTTCTTTACGTTTGTTTTATTTTATACTCTTTAGTATTAGAATTTGTTTATTTATTTGCCATGCCGAACCCTCATGCCATTCAGAGATCGGCGTAATCAAAAATCTTGCCTCAGGTTATAAAGGTTTCACGAGAAACTTTATAATAGTGTAATTATAAATAGTGCTCAAGTCGACAAAGTTAATGAGCCCAAACTCGATTGTCCTACCATTTTCCATTACGAAACTTCAGTTCCCACCTCCCACCACCATTATCAGACTCTCGTTATCATGTGTAATGAAAAGTGCTCATGATAACGAAACAAATGAGCACAAACTCGACTGTCTTAGTATATGCTATTGAGGACTTGCATTGCCCACCTCCCACCTACATCATCAGACCAGCTCCATGGTACCGTATCATTGCATTGTCACCGAAGTTACATAGGTCCAAAGGTATGCCACATTTCAGCTCAATCGGATGCCAGCAAGTGCTTGAAAAATGAATTACAAATTTTGAACCGGAAATACAGACAGACGAACGAAGCAAGTTAAATAAAAGCTTGTAAAAATACAACAAAATCATTCATGTGTCAGGCGGGAAAAAAATGTTCTCCCTTGCCCTCCCCCCACCCCCTTTGTAAAGCATCTCAGAATCAGTGATTTGCAATATGACAATAATGGTTATAATCATACCATTAATAATAATTGCAAAGATGTTAAAATGTCAATAATACAATCGGCATTGAACATAACATCAATGTTCCTGTCGACTCGGCCTGGAGCACCCCATACACAGTGAGATTGCACATTGACTTTTACTACTGAATCCGAAAATGTAAATCCACTGAAGAGTCAGGAATGCAGTGCGCCAGGAAACGTGCTAATTACAATTGATGGCGTTCGTAAGCACCGTAAAAAAGTTGATTACCGTCAATTGGCACGTTTGTCTCTATTCGCGAAGCAATTAAGACGATTAGTGTGCAAAAAAGACGAGAAGGCTACGCGGCGATTTTCAATCCGTAAGATTCATTTTTTTTTTCATCGTTGTCAATCTGGAACGTAATAGATCAAACGGTATCCTTATAATCTATTCATCGGCATGCAAATCGGAAATCTACGATTTTCTGATTTTGTTGCGGAAAAATAATAATTTTTCTCGCAAACGCACTCACCCAGTTAAAAAATGTTCCAGGGAAAAAAAAGTTCAATAATTGGTAGGTAAAAAGCAATGTGGAATTTGGTATTTTCTCCCATGACGATAACTCATACAGCGAAAGTACGAATGTTACTCATGCAAATGGACGAATGAGATGAAGAAGAGGAGAACGGACCGAGGACGTCAGGAAGTCATCGTGATTTTTATAAAGTACTATATGACATTAAATCATTAGTGATTCGCGACCTTTTGGATCGATTTTGTAATCGTATGTAAAAAAAACATTTCAATATGTCTTATAACTCATTGAAAAAAGAATTTTCAAGGTAGTCGAAAAAATAAATCTTCCGAATTTTTCTAAAGGCCGAATATATTGTTGAGTCGATTTTCGAACATCTAAATGTAGAAGAAAACAAGAAAATTGAGAATTTCGTGTGAATTTGGATAAATTTAAACTTCGAAATATTCTTTTTGTCGAATTGTTTTGAATATTCCTTCGTTCAGTCGTTGGATATTTTACGGACAATAAGTGCATCGACTTCGGCAATGATTTAACAACCTCGTGGAACATTGTTCTCCGAGGATAATGGCAAAGGTGAACGCCATCAAGCTAGCGTTTGGCTAATGAAAGATGAGAGTAAAAAATGGCGAGTGAATGGTCAAGTGACTCCATCGCCTTGGGTTCGATCACACTCGAACGATTCATTTTTTTTCCCCACGTGTCATATAGTTTCGTCATTACGCACATTTTACACTTCTAAAGAATATTTAGCGGATTTTTTTGTCCATTGTTCTGTGTCTGTTGAAAAAATCGTCATTCAAATCTTATGTGATCTACACAGAAAGAAACACAGATCGATGAGAGAAGCTCATAATTACAGGAAGTTCAATTGGTCGTTACTTCTTTATTTTTATAATTTTGTTCATTTACGAAAATGTATGGTTACTACGAACACTCTTATTCGATCGGTAAATATAACAATGCAGAATTTCCGGAACGTTAAGGGGCCGTCTCACTTTAGACGCTGAAAAAGGCTATTTCCACGATTTTTTTTTGATACGTTTATATTAGAGATATTGATATAAAAGTTGTTACACTTAATAAATACACTTTTGAAATACATAATAAATTTTTTTAAATGTATTTATGTAACCCAAAGAAACTTTAAACGCGTTTTTCTCGAAACAACGTTTTTCGACGGCTTGTTGATAAAATCTTCGAACCTACTGAACCGATTCTTATGAAATTTTAACCACAAATTCTTTACAACTATAGATATAGCGCATATAAAAGATTAAAAAATTTTGATATTCACTTTTTTGCCACAAACGCTGGTAAAAACACTTTTTTGTTTCTTCGAAAAATGTCCGCCATTTTGTTATTTTTGCATATATCAAAAATCGTATGATATGCGCTATAGCCATTAAGGGGCCAGTCCACTTTGAAAATTTCAAAAAATCGAAAGCAAGCAAAACGTGAAGAAATCGACGATGATGAGCAATCAGAAGGGATTTTTTACGGTGCAGAAATTGCCGCTTGAGTTTAGGTAAGAGTTTTTCATAGTATAAACTTCAAACGCGTTCTTCTCGAAACAACGTTTTCAAAATCTAGCTCCATCGTATCTCTAAAACTAATAAACCGATTCTCTTGAAATTTAAACCACATATTGTAAACATGATTCGGAACAAGATGATCCTCGATGGTTTTAAAATTTTGATTTTTACTCTTTTTTGCGAATACCTGCGAAAAAAAGCATTTTTTTCACTTTTTTCGTTTTTCATCTGCCATTTTTTTTATTTTTTGATAAAACTTTATATCCGAGAGTCATTTTGTAGCTGGTGTTATATTGAATCTGATGGATTTTGATTTTTTTGTTTCAGACAAGTCGTTGCCGAATTGTGACGGAGCTACCTAGCCCACCTATTGTTGAGGCGTTACGTTAAATTATAGTTTTTGTACTTAAAAATAAATGAAAATGAATAACACATTTTTTTAACATGTATTTCACGACTTTATTTATCAAGCCCAACAACTTTCATATTCATATCTTTGATAAAATCCTCAAAAAACAATCGCGAAAAAAGCCTTTTTTCGTGGCTCCAAAGTGGACTGGCCCCTTAAGGGAGCTTTCCAGTGTGACATTTTCAAAAAATCGATTTTGTTTTTTTTTGCTTTATCGAATAGTATACACTCTTCCCATCGCTTCTTTGGCATCGCTGATTGACCGTAAGTAAACGATTTACCTAAAATTTCCTCACTTGAAACTTTGAACGCGTTTTTCTCGAAACAGCATTTTTCAAAACGGTGTCCAACTTGGAGGGCAGAGTTTTAAAGCTATCGAGTTGAATTTTTTACACAATATTCTTAACGTCATTGTTTATCGTGCTATGGAAGCTTTTTTTTTGACATCTTCCTATTTTTTTGTAAAAAAAACTGCCAAAAAAATGCTAAAATCGATACTTTTTGTTCAAACCGGCGCCATTTTTGCAAAAAAAAAAAGCCTCCATAGCACGAAAGCCAATTATATACCGATCAATAATCTTTTTGTGTTTTTTGTTTCAGATCAAAATTGTGACCCCCAACGTGGACACCACATCCAAGTGCATTTTCTGCAACAATTGTTTCATCATTTTTATAGATATTAATTAATAAATAAATCGATCTTTAAAAAATTGTTTTGTATTCTTCAATACCCAATTAATATACAAAAAAAACCAGACCGATTAGATTATTTTTTCTTTAAAAAAAAAAATCGCGAAAAACAGCGATTTTTCGGGCTGTCACACTGGAAAGCTCCCTTAACATACTGAATCTAAAACCGTTTGATTTTTCTGTTCTGGATAATCCATCTCCGATATTTCATCAACAGCGCAGACCTACAATTTTTTTAGGACATTTTTTTAACTACCATTTCCGTCTATAAATAGTGACTGGAATAAATAAATTGTTTTAAAATGTATTTATTAAATGTAACAAGTTTTATATCAATATCTATAATATAAACCTATGAAAGTAAAAATAAAAAAATAGCTTTTTTAGCGTCTAAAGTGGGAAGACCCCTTAAGAGGGAACACCTAATTATTTCGTTTTCTGAACGTCTCATGGACTGGTCAATCCCCCAAGATTTAATCATTTATTCTTGGAATAGGTTCGAAATCGACGTAGCATATGAATAGACTTCCTGAATGCGATGGATCAATGGATTTTTTTCCATTTTAGCCGCGAACGATTTCACGTCGGTGCTAATTAACCGATATTTGCTTACGATAATGATAATGATACCCGCCAATCTTACAGATTTTTTAAAAAACTGACATCAATTCGTTATATCAAATAAAATACGAATTGAAAAGTCACAAAAATGTGTAAAATACAAACCGGGTTATCCTTAAAATAAAAACGTTTAATTTACGACGAAAATATCTTCGTTTTCTGTTTTTACACACAGTGGATTTTAAAAAGATGGATGCATTGTTTCCAAAGCTGTTTTTTTCCCCAAGTTTTATAAATATTCGAAACGTCATGTAAATCTCCATAATTTGCATCGAGAGGAACGTCCCACACGCACGCTGGTATTACGAGTGTATTAAGCGTGTAACGAGAGATTCAACCTTCACCTGGATAACGTAGCACGTAAAGTGACAACGCAACAGCAGAAACAAGCTGGACTGGAGCGACCAGGAAAAGGAGGAATGGAGTAAAAAAGAGTTTAAAAAAATTCAAACGGCCGAGCACGTGCAGCTGGTGCCATATAAGAAAAATTGTCAAAATTCGTGTTTATTCGGGCATTATTATCGACGAGTTCCAATTACTTCTGTAATTCGCGCAATGAACGTACCGCGACGTTCCACACGCTTTTTTTCTTCAAACTTTCGTGTAATCGCAGATATGCCTCTTTCGACAAGGATCATAATTTATCATCTGCTCGTTCGAAAGACTCTTACATGTGCATCCAAGAGTTAAACGATTCTCAAAAAAAAGAGGCAATCAAAATAAAACCAAAATGCTTTTTTGACAAATCATGTTTACACGAAATTTCCTCAAAACTTTAAATATCCTTAACAATTCGACTGCACACTTCCGCCTCGAACGTCTGCCTGCACGCGGGGTCGATCGGACCCCAGATGTTGTTCAGATCCTTGTATTTCGGCAAATATGTATTTTTTTGTAGCGACGTTTTCTGTAATCAATCATCCTTATTTCATGGCCTAACATTTATTTTTAAAGAAAACCAAAAATTAAATGCCAACCATTTTTTCAAAGTGGGAGATGCGTTGAAGAATCTTCACCGTTGCTGAGAGAAGAATGGGGTCGAAACGACCCAGTGTGCAGTCGAAGGGTTAAAATGGAGATGAAAATTCTGGAAGCTTCGACGATCCCTGTGAAACGCCGAAAGAAATGATTTCGCGAGTAGCAGTAACGCTGGCATTTTTTTTTCGTACCTCTTGCCGGTCTCACGATGTTGCTTGCTGAGCGAGCGTATGTACGTTTTTTTTTCTTCATATATCGATCACGACGAGTTTTGTGCAGTGGCGGTGTATGAAACGTGCGAATAGGGTTGCTTCATGGAAACAACTACGTGCATGTGTGTGTGTGTGTATATATATATATATATATATATATGTGTGTGTGTGTGTGTGTGTGTGTGTGTGTGTGTGTGTGTGTGTGTGTGTGTGTGTGTGTGTTTCCATCAGCCTCCCCGTCATTTAGAAACCACTCGTGAGAGCATGAAGTGAGGGAGACTTGAAAGGGATTACGACTACGCTGAGAGTTGAATGAAGAAACGTGGATAGAGAGAAGCCACGCGAGAATCAAAGAAACAATGCCAAAGAAAGATAGAGGGATAGGGGAACGGTACAGAGGGTGAAAAATAAAAAACTTTGTGCAGTTTTTATTATACGTCGTACCTAAAACTAGTGAAAACGAAATAAAAACAGAAGAACTCAACGCATCTCGATAATTAGCATTTTTTTTTTCAAGTAAAACAAAGGGGGTAAAACAAACACTTCCCACATTTTTTTGGGTCGTCTTTTTTTATTAAATAAAAGATAGAGCCAAAGAAAGATAGAGGGATAGGGGAACGGTACAGAGGGTGAAAAATAAAAAACTTTGTGCAGTTTTTATTATATGTCGTACCTAAAACTAGTGAAAACGAAATAACAACAGAAGAACTCAACGCATCTCGATAATTAGCATTTTTTTTCAAGTAAAACAAAGGGGGTAAAACAAACACTTCCCACATTTTTTTTGGGTCGTTTTTTTTATGAAATAAAATATGTTAATTTATTTAATGAATTTGCAAATGCGTTTTTTTATTATTTTTTTGACGGACGCGATGAAATTTGAACACGTGCGTATGTGTTCGTATCGATACTGCAAAAGTGAAGAAGCTCATTCTTCAGAAAAATACCGGGGATTTATTCAGGTGCGTTTTTCAGTGAAGAACGAGGCGCGGGTTCGCGTTCGTACGCGCGATTCGTGTAACCGACTCTGATATCTACGCTAAAGTTTGCCCGAATCGATAAACTGAAAAACCAGTTCGTCGACTGCCAGAGCATTTCGCAATTGGGTAAACTTCGTCGAGTACTTCGGTCGATTCAAATGTCCACGAGTGTGGACACTTCTCGCTCCGCTTCTTACCTCCTCTGGCTTTACGGTTGAGTCGATGTATGAAGAATTGCATTCAAGTGAGTCTCAATTATTATTCATTGGAGAACCCACGGGTTTGTATTTTTAGATAAGTATAAAAATATTTCATTTCGCTAATAAAGCATTTAAATAATCGAAATGATGAAAGGTGACCGAGGAAACGTTGAGCTTCTTGGAACGGAGAATTTAAACAGTCCGGCAGAATTTGCATGACACGGCGATAAAGTTTTTCCTATGACCACGTACGGATCTTATCGAAAGCCTGTGCCTTTTGTGGAAGCGAGGAAATGTAGAGTGATACATATTTATTTTCGTTTATGCTCATTATTTTATTTCAACGAATGATAATTACAATTGTACTCTTTTGAATTTAAGGGCTTACGTAGGTTTGAACATTTCAAAAAATTCTTCCTTTTTATTTCATTATTTAATAGTACAATATGCCTAGAATATTCCCCAAAGTTTTAAGTCAATCGGAATAAAAGTCTAGGAGAGAGAGAGCCTTTGGGAATTCCCCCTGTTGGGAAAGACCGGCCGTGGGCGACGCAGGTATATCGTATTTTTCTCAAAACACTACTTTTTAATCATCGACTGAATTTCCAAATTTTTTGATGGTTTTTGAAAAAATATTGTTCAAACGTTGCTCTTTTATGTGCTTAACATTTTGAATAAAATAATTTCTGTATTATATTTTTTTTAATGGAGAAAACATGCTTTTGTCGGTTTCGAAACCCATGTAACTCCTTAATAAAATTTAAAAAGGAAAAATCTGTTATAGACTGTACCTTACATATTTCGATATCAATATCGACTTTTGATTATTTTTTTACTTTCTTTCAACTTCGTCCATAAAGGTACTTATCGTCAAGTCTTATGTTTTTCGGCCATACATATAGCTCAAATCGATTTTACATGTATTTTACTTTTTAGAATGTTTACTATTGAGAAATTTTACTCTATTTTTTAGAATTTTTTAGATTTTACTTTTTTTCAATTTAGTTAGAATTAATGTTTGTATAATTTTTTAGAATATTTCAAATTTTACTTTAACTAATTTTTTACATTTGAGTTTTTAGAATTTTAGCTTCACGTAAACATAATCAAAGTGTTAGGCTACAGTGAAAATTTCAAAAGTCTCGTTCATCACTTGAGACAACTGAAATTGGATCGGAAGGTCCAACATATGGGACAGGAATTGCAGATTGACGGTAAACTTATGATTGCAACGAAATAACTGCTAGTAAAACGCGCCTTTTTCTCGAAAATATGTTTATCAAAAGGGTGTACACGATTTCTCGACATCTAATAAACGAATTGACTTGAAATTTGTTGCACTTATTTAGTGTAATAGCAGTTTACTCTTGACCGAAGTTTATCTTTTTCACGTTTCTTTTCCATTAGTTATTAACAATAATATCATTTGTCCTCGCAAAATCGGAAAAAATCAAACATTTTTCGTCATGATTGAAACACAATACCAAAAAAGCTCCATCACGTCTTCGTGATCTATTTTAAAAAAAAATGTTTTTTTTTTCTTTCGTTTCAGATCAATCGTGTGGTCAAAATCAAGTACACCCTTGAGCCTCTCACGTTCAAAGGTCCTTTACCCGACAGTTTATAACTTCCTCAATTGTTGCTATTTTTCACTGAAATTTGGTACGCAACTTTGTTAATGCACCTGCAAAAAAATGTCCAAGCGAATTTTCAATAATCTTACTCCTTCAAAATTAATTTCTTTAACCCTTCCTTGACACACTGGCTCTTTTTGACCCGGACGAATTTGAAATAAAATGCTGACTTTCCTAAAACTGAAAACTTTCAATAATTGTTCACAACAATTCAATTTTATACTTTCCGATTTTCAATTAGGCTAGCATATTGAGAAATGTTTAAAGTGTACCCGGATTTTTTTTCAACAAAAACCGATTGAAGGGTTGTTAAGGAGATTGGAGCGTTAGCCAAAATCCAAGTTTAAATGTAATAAAAAATACATGTTATTGTTTGGACTATACTGAGTCTTCACGAATATTTTGAACTTTTTTCACCACCAAACACCAGAGTCAAAAAATCGTTGAATGTATGTAATTTAACGCGCGGTTAGATGGGCAAGACTTTTACACTACAGGTTATGTAATTTGTGTTGTTATTTAGCACCAAGATAAACCATTTCTAGCAACGGATTAACGCAAACTGAACCTTTGTAGACATTTAGAAAAAAAAATCCTCATCTTGCCTATCGTAAACCATGGGCCAATAATCTCGTGACGTAAATATGAATAGGCATAATTATAAATTACTCAAAATTTCATTGTGAATTGTATAAAACATTCGTTGTCGTAGTTTTTTCATAATAATCATCGATAATGTTATACTTTTTCAAGTTGGTTGTAACACAAAAGTTTTTCTACTTTACGTAATAAAAATATTAAAATGCCTAATGTTGCGCTTTAATTATATATTTAAAAAAAATAGCATATACAGAATAAATCTGTACCTCGTATGCATTTTTTTGAGGTTCATTGAACAAAAATGAATAAACTGTCATTCGACTCAACTGAATCGCTCCAACCTCCTTAAGGGTAGGTGGATGAAGTTCTATCCGGGTCAAATTGACCCAGTGTGTCAAAGCCGTGGCCGAATATAAGTGTGTCAAGGAAGGTTTAAATAAACCCGATTTTTGGGTCGTCACAGTGCCCTAACCCCTTAATTGTCAAAAACGTTGATCATTCGCGTTTCAACAGACGAAACGAAAATTCATTCGCCCTTGACGTTTCTTACCATATCGACACAGCCTTCTATTCTGAGTAAACATCTCGAGGCTCGAGGAGACAACACACACACACACAAACCCAACCAAACAAAAGAATTTCAAACGAAAGGACATTCCAGTTGCCGTGAAGAATTGAACCTTCAAGAACACTGGCCACACTCGTTCGATAAACGTTCAATCGAAATACCCGGACCATACACAGAATGTCTCGAGGGCTCGAAAATTCAATTCTTAATTCAACGTTTAACATACCTGAACTGAAATTGGCGTTTGGAGCGGACAGTTTGACTCCGTTGTTGTCAATACGGTGTCATGAAACGAAAGCTCCGAAAAAAAATAATAATTCGCACGACCGAAAATGGAAATAAATTGATGAACTTCAATGAATCGTTGTGCCGTGGATTTTATCTGTTCGTCACGAACTAAACGCTCACTCGTGAGAAATAAAAACTCGTTCGAAGTACAATCCTTTCGTCAACTCGCTCCTCGTCCGTAACACTCGAGCGAGTCGTCAGTGAATTTCTGATAAACGCTAATTATTTCTGCGCACACGAGGAACGAAAAAAAGAAAACCAAAAAAATCCACATCAACAACTTCATAAATGTATCACCACAACATAGATAATTTTATCGCCGAGTATGAAAAATCGGAAAGTCGTGCAAATTTGTTGCTCTACTGCACTCTCTGCTTTTCTTCTTGGCTTCTTGTTCGTTTGAGACACATTGAAAACGCGCCAGAAGAGCGCAGCTCCTACGGCGGACTCCGCGCGTCGACTGAATCGAGACTCGAGTGTCTTGTTGTGCCTGAACACTCACAGCCGCTACCGCTTGAGGGGGGCTGCCCGACGTGTCGCGAAACTCCGCGAGACTCTCTCGTACACACACATACACGAACGCGCGCGCGTTTTCGCCAGTCTGAATCCCGTTTATATACCGGAAATAAGAGAGGTAACGATCATCACTTGTGATCCACGAGAAGTGGTTGACCCCGGCTCTGGGAGCAAAGAAACACGAATTGTCCGTTGAAAATTGAGGTAAACGAAATTTTGGACTTCGGCCATTGAACGGATCTACAAATGTCTCCGTTACTCAGAAGGAACATCACTTAAGGCCTTATTATTTATCAACAATTATTAACAATTTTTTATCAACAAAATTCAAAATCCTTCGCCCAGGCCCTTGCCATTATCATAATAAATAAGTGGTACAAAGGCCATAGCCGGGTAAGCAGGAAAAAATTGCCCCCGCATTTTTTCCAGCGAAATTTGGAGTATATTCTGAGGTATAAAAAAAAACAAATTTTCTGAAAATTTCATGCCGGTTAACGCAATGGTTTTAGAAAAATGAATTTTTTTTAATATGAAAAAAAAAAAAAAAAAAAAAAAATCCGGAAACGTTATAGTGGATCGATTTGATTTTTTTTTTGGTACTCGTTCCAACTAACGTGTTAAGAAATAAAATTATAGAACATCTTGCGAAAGATTAAGGTTTGAAAAAAAAAATAATGTTCCTTGTTTTATTATTTTTTACTATAATCCACTTGGAGTACAATAGCAAAAATTTTTTCATGTAATCTTTAGGCACCTTATTAGATTATATAATTTTTTCAAAATGATCAGTTTGGTACGCCAAAGTGAAAAAAAAGAAACAAACTTTATTGATATATTTTAGTTATATAGATATATAACTAAAATATATCAATGAAGTGTGTATCTATATAACTAAAATATATCAATAACGTGTGTTCCTTTTTTTTCACTGTGGCGTACCAAACCGATCATTTTGAAAAAATTATATAATCTAATAAGGTGCCCAAAGATTATATGAAAAAAATTTCGTTATTGTACCACAAGTGGATTATGGTAAAAAAAAATAAAACAAGGAACATTATTTTTTTTAACCTTAATCTTTCGCAAGATGTTCTATAATTTTATTTCGTAACATGTTTGACCGTAACAAGTACCAAAAAAAATCAAATCGATCCACTGAACCGTTTCCGGATTTTTTTTTATATTTAAAAAAATTCATTTTTCTAAAACCATTGCGTTGACGGGGATAAAATTTTCAGAAAATTTGTTTTTTTTTATACCTCAGAATATAATCCAAATTTCGCTGGAAAAAATGCGGGGGCAATTTTTCCCTGCTTACCCGGCTATGGCCTTTCAAGTAGTCGGACATTTTGTACATCGATAAAAAAATTCTAACAGCTCGATATTCATACTAAATAAATGTGTAATAAATTTTATGAGCGAATCACTTTTTCATACGAAAAACAATTGTTAAATTCACACATGATTTTATACCCGTTACTGTGGCCTAACCCCTGAAGATTCAAGTATGTGTCTTTTAAATTTAAAGTTAATTTATTGATATTAGCATGGAGTCGTCCATTCCAGGGCCATACAGTAATCCTTCTGCATCCTCTGCAGCCTCTAAAACATTGATTTGATACTGCCTACGAGCTATTCTTCCTTCTCTCGTGGCTGCTTGTGCTTGCTGCTCGGCAAGCGTAACACGCGACTTGCACGGTTGTGCGGGTAAAATACCTATAACTGCGAATCTAATGCTCCGATCTTTATAAAATTCGGTGAGAATATTCTTGAGATATTGTACTTAAAGAAAATGCATGAAAAAAATCCATTTTTCCGACCATCCAGTAACCTCGAGTGTGGGGTTTCTTTCACAAGACATTGAAATGCAACTCACGTCAATGAATAAGGGTTACTTTGGCATCATTTTGATAATAAATTAATGTTTTATGCATTATACATGGAACTGAATGAAAAACGATTTTTACAATCAAATTTTCATCTTCATTAAGGAAGCATTTTCCATAAAAATATCAATCCCTAGGTTACTATTATAGGCACTTGATCAGTTTCATAATTATCATTGAGATAAAAAAAAACAAGTTGAGCACCATTATAATAAACCTGAACAGTAAATTTGAGCAACAATAGGAAAAAAAGTTAAAAAATAATTAGTCTGTGTCCTCGCACACCATACATTCATTTAAATCGTCTTTTGGCGATCTGTTAAAGTAGCCCAAAAATGGTCAGTTACCCTTAATGTCAATTTAACCCCGTTTTACGGTACCTAAAAAACCAATCGACCGATTCTGATGAAATTAGGTATACATTTTTCTAACCTTATTGTCTAAAACATGACCCTAAATGTTTTAGAAAATCTTTTTAAAAGTATTTTTTTATTGCAAAATGTAGCCATTTTCTTCGGAAAACTCAATCTTTTTGTTTAGAAGCGTACCTCATTTCATCACCTCACCTCATTTCATCGTATTTAATCGATTTTCGACATTTCTCACTTTTTTTTTTTTGGTTCATGTTCTGCGTATGGGTGTTAATGGAAGAAAAGTCTTCGTTGGTTTTTTTTTTTCAGATTAATCCCACCGACGCTATGTGTCACGCCGTCTGACACCATCCAACGCAACCCGTTTAGAAGACCGTGCCATACGTCCGCCTTTTTTAAAGATCAATAAAACTAAAAAAATACCATGTAACAGCCAAAAGTAGTAATAAAACATGCCCCGAGTCTAAAAAATGGTGAAGAAATCTTGCTAAAAAAAATCATCCATTTTTTCCTCGCCTTAAAGTATCTCCCGCTTAAAGAGTGACACACCACTCTTTGAGAGGTAGCTAAAACCGCTTTTGCGCCGATACAAAAAATACGTGTCTAAAAGTTTTCAATGCTTTATCATATAAATGAGTTGTAAAGAAATCAAAAGCGGACACTCAAGTGATTTCCCTCGTCAGTTAGCTAACGTCGCAGCCACCTCGCTCTTTTCCTCGCAATTCCATACTCCAAATGCCTTTTGACACACCGCTCTAGAATTTGTTCGTATTTTTTTTTGTAGTTTATTTAAAAAACGCGAGATTATCGGAGAGTTTCTCATTCGTTCCACGAAATTTGCAGATTCTCCAGACGCTTGCGTAGCTCCATGTATGGACGGGAATGAAATGGCATCGTTTGAGTTGACTCGTTGACGTTACAGGATATTACCGATCAACTGGAATCCGTGCAATGGGAGATGAGTCACGGGGGTTTGAAATTTCAATTGTTTCCAGCTAACAATGAGTGGGACATTTTTAGCCTCGCCTTTCACTATGGTTTGGGACCTTGCGGGTTGAGAAATTTTTCACTGGTCATATTTTGTGTACTTTCCACCGTACATAGAACTTTTTTGCACTTTGTTAACAACTGTTAATACTTTCGAATCATTTTATTGCGGAGCATCAGTTTGAACACGAAAAAGAAGCGTGCTTTGTGTTTTTTTTAAATAACGTTTTTCATTGATACTCCGTGATGATCACACGCTATGATGAATCTTCGGAGACGTTTGTTTTGTCCTGTATTGCTACACTTCTTCGTAAGTTTTTACGTTTTTTGCCTGCAACACGAATTTTCACGGACTCGCTGTGTCAACGTCCATACAGTCATCGAATTTTGCATTCGAACTAACCGTACTACATTTCCATGACTATAAATTGCCATTTAAGGAAGCATCTTCACATTCTGTTTTTTTTAACGTTTCAAAGTAGTGCTGGGCCTTAACGTGTATTCGTGTGTGATGATCATTGGCCGTTATTTTGCTGGCGAACGTAGGTACCCGCTGGTGATACGGGGAAGACACGTGAGCGTCATATGCTCACCTGTGCTCAAAACACGTTTGTAATCCACTACGTCATTTCTTGTTTTCGTAAGAAACCGAGTGATTCGCGCGTTAGTTTTTTCTCCGGTTCTTGATGTAGCTCAGCATTAATCAGCAGTCCGAAGAGTGATGAGATGAAAGAGAAAACAAATTCCTCTTTTAATTGCCATTCGTTTTTCTCGAAGAAAGATATGTAAATTTAAAGTCAGCGAATTCAAAGTCACTGACCTCAACAAATAATCAACTATTGGGGTCATCATTGTTCACGTAAAAATCATCTTTCGTTTCTAATTGACGACGTTAACATC